>BRZM01000352.1:20858-47378 GCA_033238685.1 Lates japonicus
CCATCAGATCTTTTCATTCATTCATTGTCTAAATGTGACGTTCGCTCTGGAACGCTGTGACAGACTCAGCTCTCAGTTTCCATCTGAATGGAAACATAAAGGTTTAAATGAAAACGTGACTTTATGCTGTTTGGTTTAAACTCTGACACAGAGCTCAGTAACACCTGTGCACACTCATGATGTTTGTCCAAATATTTCATTGCAGTGGTTTTAATGGGTTTCCTTTCTGCAGAGATTAAAGGTTTTTAACATCAGACTGAGTCCTCCTTAACACACAGACTGATGTGGTTTCTGTGCTGACCGGTGCGTACAGGAAACCCATTAAAACCCTGTTCATATCATCTCTGACGTCGACTCTATCTGCCTTGTTCCAGCTCTCCTGACGACCTCCTGTCACGTTACTCCACAGATGAAAGGTGTGAACAGCAGCAGCAGAGATCAGACGTAACGTAGAGCAGCTGACTGAGCTGAAGGATCAACAGTCAGCTCAGAGCCTGGGTTTCACATTCAGGATCAGGATCAGGTTTGAACAGTGGAAGGTGAACCAGGACCAACCAGCTTCCTGCTGCTTCCTCTGTCTCAGTGGAAGCTGCAGCATCAGTCACTGCTGTCATTTTATCTTCAGTGGAAAATGTGTGGTTAGACACTGACCTGAGCTGCTGAGCGTCTCTGAGCTGTGAGGACTGGGACTGAGGTCCAGGAGAGGGAGGAGGGAGGGCAGCGGGGGAGGTCTGGGTGAGGAGGAGGAGGAGGAGGAGTAAACGTCCTCCTCACAGGAAGACTCCAGAGGGTCCAGAGACACTCGGGAGCACTCGATGACGATGTCGTGGACTTCATAACACCTCCACCTGAGACAGGAAGTCACCACAGTTTACTACTCACAACGACAACAACAACAACACCACCTGATCCACAGTCAGGTCAGTGAGCAGCTGTTCTGGAGCTTTCAGTCAGTCTTCACTGTCCTCAGCTCTTCATCCACGCTGGTCTCTCTCCTCCACCCGAGCTCCCGACGAGGTTTAGAGAAGCAGTGACTCTGGTTCAGAGCCTGAAGGATCTGAAGTCATTATTCAGCCGGTTTATGTCAGTGTGAGTGTGTGAAGCTCAGACTTCAGACTGAGTGAAGCTGAGGTTTCATTAAAGATCAGACTTCACATGGTGCTTCAGGATAAAGCTGAAACTGCTCTGAACATTTGAGATGAACCTTGAGCCTGTGAGAGGCTGAGACTCCTGCAGTAACATCATCATGTGATATGATCAAAAGCTCCAGAACAGCTGCTCAATGGACCTGATGTTTCCTCTACGCCTGCTCTGAAGGTCTGCTGTGACCTCTGAACCTCAGGGTTTAGATCATATCAGAGAGACAGTCCAGCAGCAGGTGTGACCAGGTTCAGGTCTGTTCTCTGCGTCTGGACCGGTACTGACCTGGATGGGTCCAGTTCATAGTCCTGAGTCCCTGTGACGAGCTCTGGGTGAACCCGGACGTGTTCCAGCATCGGCTGAGAGACAGAGACAGACAGAGGACGTCAGCTCCTGTTATCTGAGAAACGCTGCAGCTGCTGTTTACAGCAGCTATTTCTGTGTCAGTCTGGACCTGGACCTGGACCTGGTCCAGCAGCTGTTCACGTCTGCTCAGCTTTCACTCACTTACAGTCACAGTCTGACTCCTACACTAAAAACAACCAATCACTTCTCTGAGTTTCACATTATTACTCTGTGTTTTACAGCTGTAAACAAAAATATAATGTTAGCATGGACTCTGCTGGTCTGTCCTGGTCTGTACTGACCTTGATGATCTCCTGGAAGGTGTCCAGGTTCTCCTTCATGCTGTAGTGGAGTCTCAGGTAGGAGATGAAGTTACAGGGGAACATCCCATACAGACGGTGGAACAGAGAGTACACACCTGCGTGGAGGTGGACCAGGTGGACCACAGGAACGTGACCTGCAGGAGACGACAAGCAGCCAATCAGAACGCCCGGCCGACCAATCAGAAGGCAGGAGTCAGAAATACAAAGCTGACAGTGTGTTACCGGGGTTTCTGTAGCTCCAGGACGCGAGGCGTCCGAACACGTCAAAGAAGTCGTAGATGTGTTGTTTCCCAGCCTGAGGGATCATGGGTAACAGAGTGATGAGGACCAGGACTGCGGTGATCAGGACCACCACGTCACTGTCCGTCTGAGGAGACACAACAACAACACAATAAACACAGACACACCTGTACACCTGAGCATTCACGCCATCATGTTGATAATGTCACAAGGACATGGCGGTGCGTTCAATGACCTCTGCGGTGTTAGTGTGGTGTTCCTAATAAAGTGATCTCAGAAAGCTGTGACTGACGTAACTGGATAAACCAGGTCCCAGGTCTGAGACCAGTCTGAGTCAGTTTTATCATTAATAGTAGTAGGAGTTAGTATTACTATCAGTACTCAGTATTACTGGTAGTATTAGTATTAGTATGAGTGTTTTTACCTTGAGGCAGCGCAGCAGGGACGGCAGCAGGGCTGAGCGGCTGATGTGATGAACCCATGGAGGCTGTTTCCGGATCAGGTGACCCAGCAGGGTGAGAGCAGCCAGTCTGGACCCAGGTCTGTTCAGAGACTCATTCAGCTTCTCCAACAGGGGCTGATGGTTAAAAACATTTCTAACCATTAACAGCAGGTAAAAACACCTGAGCAGTGCAGTGAGACGCAGAGCTGACCTTGTGATGAGGCTCTCTGATGGAGGACAGGAGGAGCACCACCTGAGAGGACGAGGAGTCCAGGTAATACTCCACCAGAGAGGAGAGGACAGCACCTCCTCTGTCTGAGAGGAGAAACCACAGGTCAGACAGACAGCAGGAGACAGGTAGAGACAGGTAGAGGCAGGTAGAGGCAGGTAGAGACAGGTAGAGGCAGGTAGAGGCAGGTAGAGACAGGTAGAGACAGGTAGAGACAGGTAGAGAGAGACAGGTAGAGGCAGGTGGAGAGAGACAGGTAGAGAGAGACAGGTAGAGGCAGGTAGAGGCAGGTAGAGACAGGTAGAGAGACAGGTAGAGCCAGGTAGAAGCAGGTAGAGACAGGTAGAGACAGGTAATAACCTGGTTTCAGAGTTCTAGAACATCACTTCACTTGGTGACCAGGAAGTAAAGGAGGACTTGTTGAACCTCTACTCAAACACTCTGCAGGTGAACTCACCTGCACTCAGCTGCTGGTTGACTGCTGCTCTGACTTGCTCCGCCTCCTGCAACTCTGAGCTGTCCAATGAGAGCAAGAGCTCACTGATACTCACCTGCTCCCTGGACATGGTGAACACCTGGAGACACACACAGGTTGTGTATTGAGCCTGTCCTCTGTCCTCAGCTCCTCCCCATTACACCTGTCTCCTCTCTAACAACACACCTGAGAAACTGCTGACACACCTGATGTAGCCCTGAAGGCCTGCTACACGCCCACATTCACCTCATCTAACAGACCTCTGATAGTCCTGCTAAACATCACCTCAGGTTCCCAACCACAGAGCACCTGAGATAAGGAGGGGGCGGGGTCCTGACTGACCTGTCCACAGGTGTGTGACAGGTGTGTGATGATATATCAGAGGTAGATGTTAATAGTTCTTATCAGTATGTTTCTGTCTGACCTCAGTTTGTCTGTGTGAAGTAAAGTTTGTGTGAACGTGAATCAGCTTCTTCTCAAACTTTAATTCAAACCTATTTGATAAAATCCTGTTTAGTTTAAAACTGATAAAAGTCAGTCTGTGGTAAAACTGTTTAGAACTTTACTCTCCAGATCATTTTGTGTGTACCGTGTCTCTGACGTCACTGCCGTTATGTAATAGATTGCTGTTACGTCACTATAAGACGTTTTCAGTTCTGCTCTGAAGCTAGCCGTTAGCATCGCTCTCCTCCCCGCTGTAATAAACCACAGCTCTGTGCTCGGACTCACTTTGACCGAGCTAGCTGGCAGATAAGTTAACATGCCAACTGGTCGGTGCTAAGCTAACACGCTAACAGTCTGCAGCACATTGGCTAACAGGGCAGCTGACAGCGGTTTCTTCTTGCCCAGCAGCTCTTGCGTCACTTCCGGCGCAGACGCCGATTATTAACGTAAAATACAAACTTAAACATGAAGTTTAATGTCAGAAAATCCGCGTTACCTTCAAACCTGTTGATCCGTGCAGGGCGCAGCCATATTGAGCAACACAAAACCCCGCCCCCCGCAGTAACCTGACACCGCCACCTGTCAATCAACGTCAGGACGCGTTCAAGGAGCCAGGGGACGGTGGGAAAAATTAGCTTAACTTGAAATCAGAGAAGATTTCATTATTTATCGTCATTAATAAAGTAGCATGTGACATTATTTATTGTTAAATTTACACTGTTCTATACATCTAATATTTTATTATTATCTGTTGGATATATTAATCTCAGGAGGCGTGGAGTTTTTGTTTATTGTTTAAATAGGGTAAGTTAATATTATGTATCTGTCCATTACCTGGATCAAGCATTGAACATTGTTCCTACTAATACAATGAAAATAAGAAATAAAAAATAGATAAATATACAGAATCTATGGAAGCCCATTCATGCCAAGAAAATAACGTGGACAGACAAAATTGATATGTGAAAGTCCTTAATTGACCTGTAATGTTTGGGTAAAGGCAGCTTTGTTGTTAAAGTGTGTGTGAGAGCAGCAGCTGTGTGTGTTGATTGAGTAACTTTCACTTTAAAGTCAGTTTACGTCAGAACAAAATAAACCTGGAGCGGAGCAGCAGAGAATTATTGTACATAATCGTTTTAAGACAAATTAAGATAAGACCTTCCTGATCCAGGGGAGACTCTGTCATTATAGATTCTCTCGTGTCTGAACTGACATCTTCAGGTCTCTCCACAGGTGTTAGACTTGTCCTGAAGACTCTCCTGTGTTGACTGTTTGCTTCAGGTCTCTGTTGAGCTGGATCAACTCCACCACCACCACCAAAGCACGAAGCTGCCACTACCATGCTTCACCATAGGATCTGGTAAACTCCCAGCTGTGTCTTCTGTCTCTCCATCTCTGCAGAGCACTGAATTTCTGTTGAGCGACTGTTGGGTTCTTGTTGCTGGTTTTATACTTTTGCCTTTGGAGGCAGAAACAGCCTCTGCACTTTGAAGAGTCGGCTTCAAACTTTTCTCTTTGATAAAGCTGATAGGTAGAGCTGGATCAGACCTAAACCTGAACCTCGTTATGCTGCTAGACTTGAGGGATATACTTTCCCATAAGTTCCTGGGAATTCATTGTTTTTGTCCTGACATGCAGAGTGAATTGTTGGACCTTATATACACAGGTATGAGTCTCTAAACTGTCCAGTCAGTTCAGTTTGTAACAGGTGGACTGCAGTCAAGTTCTGGACACATGTCAAGGATAATTGAAGCAAACACCTGACCACGGTCTGAATATTTGTGTCTATCGGAGATTTCAGTTTTTGGTTTTTAAAAATTCCCAAAACCATGTTTCCACTTTGACAATCAATCCATTCAAAATGAAAAGGGTCTGAATACTTTCTGAACCCTGTTCTCATGAGTCTAGGTCTGAGAACAGGAGGTGTCCACTGAGAATTTTCCCAGCAGCAGACCTGTGGGAGATAAGAGGTTTCCCTCAGTGGACGCTGAATAAATAGCAGCAGGTGTTCAGCTGGTGAAGCACAGCGACAGACAGGTGAACAGGTGACGATGTTGCTGGTGGTGGTTCTGTTCGGCGTCTGGCTGAACTCGACCTCAGCTGCAAAGGTGAGTCACAGTTTCATTCACTGTATTTAATCTGTGGATCTGATCAGGAGTGTGGGACGTTTGTCTGAGGGAACGTGTCTGTAAATGTTAATGTTGAATGTTAATTGCAGTTTTCACTGTATATTTACGCTGGTGTTTACTCAGACGTCTAAGACAAGTTTCTCCAGAGGGAGACAATAAATGCAAATCCTCATTGTTATTACTGACGACTGAGTGAATAGTTTAGTTAGTTTAAATTTCTGAACTTTTGATCGTCTAATAATGACTTTCAAAGTTAAAGTTTAAAGTTTAAACTGCTGTGACTTCATACATGTACAGACTGGCATATTCTTCAAATTGAACTTTTAATATGAACAAATCAGCCGAGGAAGATCAGCTCTGGATATTTCTAATGAATATATTAATTATTCCTGTCTTCTCTCTGTCATTTATTTGAGACTAAAAGCTGATTGTTGATCTGGAAACACTGTTTAGTGGACGAAGGATCTGAAGAGTTAATAACATGTCTCTGCGTCATGCTTGTGTTGCCTTCAGTGTCTCTGTCAAACAGTGTGTAAATCACAGACTCAACAGGTGACGTCTTTATCCTTAGATCTACCTGTCTGTACATGCACACCTCAGTGATGTTTGTGTGTCTGTATTTGTGTGTGTATAGCTGGGGGTGGTGCAGACGGAGGGGGGGCAGGTGGAGGGGAAGAGCCACAGGATGGGACTCTTCAGGAGCGTCGATGTCTTCAAAGGAATCCCCTTCGCTGATGTCCCCGGAAAGTGGGAGAAACCAAAACCTCATCCCGGATGGAGCGGTAACTCACTGACACATGACATCACACTTCATCCATCCACAACAACTACAGCTCCCAGAATTCACTCTGTTATGAGTCATCCGATCAGAGAGCGTCAGCCTCTGTCGCTGTGCTGAGGTCAGAGGTTGACCTTTGACTTTTTGATCAACTCAGGAGCCGTGGAGTTTGGTTTTGGGTATGAATGGAATCATCTCCTTAGCAACAGCAGCTGAGGCTCATGGGTAATGTAGTATCTTAGGTTAAACCCAACAGAAAACAAACTGACCTGAGTCTGAAACTAAATAATCTCATCTTAAAAGTGATGTGGGGTCATGACTGTGGTACAGGTACATGCAGGTGTCAGTCAGCATCACATGACCCCTGCAGACTGGGAAAGGTTTTTTTCTCTAATGAATAACAGACTCTCTGGATCCAGAGCAGAATTAACAACAGTGTCTGTTGTTTCCAGGGATCCTGAAGGCCACAAAGTACCGGGATCGCTGCTTGCAGGTGACTCTGCTGCAGACCAAAACCCAGGGCAGGGAGGACTGTCTCTACCTGAACATCTTTGTTCCACAGGGACGATCACGTATGTAATACACACTCAGAAAAATATCTTCCCAACACAGCTTTTATTGTGAAAGTCTCCCCTCAGACTGACAGTAGAAGAATAGGAAGCTCTGCTGACTGAGGTCATGTGGTCAGTACGTTCCCGTTGGCAGCGTGTCTAACATTTGATTTTATTTCTCCGTCATCAGGTTTTTAAAACATTAAACTGGTCGCAGCAGAGAGAGTGATCTCTGATCATCACTGATCTCTGACTGAAATTTAAACTGTGATTATTTCCTATTAATGAACCTTCAGACCTGCGTCCACAGGAACTCAGTCTGAGACAAATCAACTTTCACTCAGAGGTCACAGCAGCTGTATACTTTACTCAATCAGACATAAGGACTCTGAGTTTTATATTGTTCAGTTCAGAGCTGTGGAGATTACAGCATTTACTTCATTCATACATGATTTATTTTATAATCCTGTAGCCTGAGTTCACTGCAGAATTATCTCATCCTCCTGAGACTCTGTGTCCTCACACAGGGATGTTACATTTTAAGTTTAATAACTCCACTATTATAGTTGGAGAACTGCATTTTGTTGTCATCACATATTTCTCTGTGAAAATACTTTGTGAGTAACTCGTGAATAGCATTCTCACTCTACGCAGATGACTGATGCCTTCATGTGACCTTCCCCTCAGAGAAAAGTTGGAGGTTTTTCTCATTCACTTCAGCTCAGTCAGAGTTTGATCACAGCAGCATCTAGTGGACATCAGAGGAACTGCAGCTCAGAACACGATGACGATCCTGGTTCTCTAACCCTCCTGCTCTCTGTCTCCAGTGTCGACCAACCTCCCGGTGATGGTGTACTTGTTCGGCGGCGCCTTCCTGTTGGGGGCATCCAATGACTTGGCGATCCTCGGAGACTCTCTGTACGATGGAAAGGAGATGGCCGACAGAGGCGGGGTCATTGTCGTCACGGTGAACTACAGAGTTGGGACGCTGGGTTTCCTCAGCACCGGAGATGCCCGACTGCCAGGTCTGACCAAAACTACAACTACAACACTGTCATTTCTACTGATGTAAACAGTTATTCATATTTTATTTATAATTTAACATTTGAAGGAAAAACAGACTTATAATACCACTGACAGAAGAGCTCGACAAGACCTCTGAGACAGGAACAAACAGACAAGGATTTCACATGATCCAGAAAGGAGTTCCAGGTTGTAAGTTGTAAGTTGTCAAGTTGACTGAGTGAAGTGAGTCGTATGTGATGGAAATAACGAGGGGGAAGAGTTAATAGTTCTTCATCAACATCTCTGAACTGGAAGAATCAAAATAAATGTGAACGAGGTGGAAAGATCAGGGCTCCTAAAGGAGAGATGATTTTACAAAAGATACAGAGAAATTCCTCAGCACAACTTTAAGTATTCTGATTATTTTTTGAAGAGTTAACCAGCAAACATTCATTTGACCAAACAGTCAGTGATGACCTAAATGATCTGACACTTTTATCGGTGGACGTTCTCCTGCAGTCTGACAGGCTAAAAGCATAAAAAGTCTCAGTGTTTCGGGGTCAGACTTGGATTGAACTGGTGTGTTTTGGTGTCTGCTGGTGATTTCCCAGCATGCATGTTATCAGAGGAACAGTGTGTTTGCTGTTAGCAGATAAAGTGTGGCTGTTAGCTCAGCTGCTAAACACTGCTCAGATGTGACGAGTCAGACAGAATCCAGTCGGTTGGGTATGGTGACAGATGGCGAGGACCTCAGGTGGAGCTCAGGTATCAGGTGGGATGTGGCTTTACAGCCAGGACTGAGTCCTGCCACTCTGGTTCCAGAACACGTCTGCTGTTGCATTCACTGACCTTTGTCTCTGTGAATTGAGAAACAATCAACCAATCAGAACTTTCTGGAGGAAAAAAAAAAAGGGAAAATCCACTTCCTGTGACAGAGACAGAATCAGCAGAGTGGAGGTTTCTGGCACAATTTCATCTACCTCAAAATAAATAACAGAAAAATGAGACGTCTGCAGGCGTGAGTCAACTGAAATCAGTTTATGACGCTTCCTCAGTCTGTGACAGGAAATACTGATCATTTGACTTCTGTTACCTCTCAGGTAACTACGGCCTGTGGGATCAGCACGCCGCCATCTCCTGGGTCCGCAGGAACATTGAGGCGTTTGGAGGAAACCCCGACAACATGACCATCTTTGGCCAATCAGCCGGTGCCGCCAGCGTCAGCTACCAGGTCAGAGGTCAAAGACATCTGTCAGAGTAAGGGAGGGGTTAAAGATAAAACTGAGATGACAGAGGAAACTATGATACCTGTCTTAACATTTCAACTCAGTCATCAAACATAAATAAAACCATGGTGGATCAAAATGACAACTTAAATTTTATTTATCCTTAATTTAATTTAATTTTTAAAAATAGAGTCTATAAAACTTTGATTATTGTATCACAATGATCAAAATTACTGAGTTACTGAGTCAAAGCTTTGATCTTTAAAAGTCAAAATGTGTAGCACGTGTGAAAAAGAATATCTCAGATTACTGTTAGAAATGACCCACACAGTCATTCTGACTTTTACTATTGTAACATTAAATCTATATTGCAGTGGGTGGAATGGTAAATTATTATGACTGTCTCTAAATCTTGACTGTTCGAAGCTGTTATTCAGATTTTGACTGATCATAGTCTCTGGGTTATTTTGACTTGTTTAAATAAAGATAATCTTACCTCTCACTAACTCATTATGACATTATGATTCTTGAATTTAAAAAAAGTCCAAATTTTGAAATAGTTTAGAATAATTTTAAATTTCTATGGGTATTTGTATTTTTATTATTTCATCATTATTTCTTCTCTCTGGTAGAAATGACTTTCTGGCAGATGAGTGGAGGTTTGTAAGAGCTGAACGATACAAACATGAAGGAACCTCATCATGTCTGTCTATCTCCTCAGATGCTGTCTCCCTACAATAAAGGGTTATTCCGCAGAGCAATCACACAGTGTGGTGTTGCCCTCAGTCCCTGGGCTCTGCAGAAGAAACCCATGGCTCTCACCAAGAAGGTCCACACTCTGCTGCATGTCATCACCTGAAAACCAGAGCAAACTTTATCTGCTCCATCATTTATTAAGTCCTGTTTAGTATCATAAATCATCTGGTTTCTCCTGACTGTGAACGTGTTGGCAGGAGGTAATTCTGCTGACTGTAGACGACTGAGAGCCTGACTGAACTGTTTCTGTTTCTGCAGATCGCCCGTAAGGTCGGCTGTTCGAGAACTGACGTGGATGAGATGATAACGTGTCTGAAGATGAGCGACCCGGTCGGTCTCACCATGGCAGGAAAAATCGATGTGCTGCTTATTCTCGGAAAAGGTTGGACCAACAGGGATGAACAAAAACACATCTGCATTAACTGACACACAACTTGTAAGATAAACCAGCTTTTGACTAGTAGAGGGCAGAATTTACCTTGGGTCCTTCATTTATCTGGATCATCAAGGTTTAAACGATATGATTACATAAACTTGATCATGTTTTCATATGATAAAGATCCAGACATGTTGCTTACTCTGTACATTTTGACGCTCTTTCTTTTTCCAGTTATATTAATTTTGGCATTAAAACACTATGAATTGTGAGTAATATGCTTAAAATAATTCAGCATAAATGCAGACATGTGGAAAATGTTTGTAGAAGACAAAAAAACTGGACTGGAGATTCTCAAACACTGAATGGTTTCATGGTTGCAGAACCTCTCTTGGACAGAGTGAGTTAAGGTTTGTGAAACTCTGTCTCTGTCTGTCCTCTCTGCAGGTGTAGTCATGGATCTCCTTGAACTTGCTCCGGTGGTTGATGGTGATTTTATCCCTGATGAGCCCAGTAAGCTGTTCCACAATGCCGCTCAGTTTGATTATATGGCTGGAGTCAACAGCATGGATGGACACATTTTTGCTGGAGTGGACGTTCCTTCAATCAACCAAAAAAATGGCAACACCACTGTGTGAGAAACATCACTACATCACTATAGGCCTGCTGGGACTTTTATTTTGAAATAAAAAAACAGTAAAAATCAGTAAAAACCAGACTCAAAGAGAGCTCACAATAACTTAAACTGAGTTGTTTATGATCGCACTCGTAGTAAGGTTTTCATGTCATCATCACAGATTTAACATCATGCAATGCAAAGGCAGTAAAGGATGTAATATTTTTATCCTGTAATTCCAAGGCCACAACTTCTCTGGAGTCCCACAAGGCTCTACCGAGCCCCTTCTTTATAGTGTATATATATCTTATCTTATACTGTAGTCACTGTATCCAAGTACAGTGCTAAGCTCTGTCAATATGCAGATGACATCCAACTCTATGCAGCTATTGATCCTGATGATTTCAGCTGCTTTATTTCTTTGAAAAGGACATCTGTGACATCACTGTGTGGACCACTCAATGTAATATTAATGCAAATACTGACTGAGACTGAAAACATACTTTATCAACTTTAACTTTATCAAAAAACTGCAAAGATAATATAATATATAATAATTAAATGTTAAAGAGATAGTTCAACATTTAGTGAAACCCTTTCCTTGTCTTTCTCTCTGAGAGTCTGGTGTTTACATTGATCCTACTCTCATGCTCGTACGTTAATATGAAGCTACAGCCAGCAGCTGGTTAGCTTAGCTTAGCTTAGCATAAAGACTGGAAATAGGGGGAAACTGGTTCTGTCTCTCTACCCATAAAGCTCAGTGATTAACAAGTTATATCTCCATTATTTAATCTGTACAAAACTGAGGTTGTTGGTATAAAAACAGAGCACCATGATATTTAGAGATGAAATGTTGCATGCTGCTGGTTAATAAACATTTCTCCTCTTGTGTCAGGGATGATGTGAAGGGTCTGCTGACCGGTCTGACTAAAGAGAAGGGGAACACCGCCGTCAGCTCGGCCTACAGCGTTTACTCGGCTCACTGGGGGTCGGCTCCAGAGCCAGCGGTGGTGAAGAAGACGGTGGCTGATATCGAGACTGACTTCCTGTTCCTGGTCCCAACTCAGATCGCCCTCCAACTCCACGCCAACAACTCCAGGTCAGATCTGATTGGTCGAGGATCCAGGTTTTTTGTTGCAGATAGCAGCAGTTCTGTTTTCAGAATCCTCCTGTTTCTAACCTTCCTTCAGTATCACATCAGTGGAGACACTGACAACAGGAGCTGATCACAGAGAGTTCAGTTGCTGTTGATGGAGACAGTTTGACTAAATGTGAATGAATATGAGCTAAAAACAAACTGGGCTTCAGTTGTAGCCCATAGCTAGCTTACAGAGTCTGTGTTTTTACCTCATTACAGATTCTGAGGCTCCAGGTTCTAAATCTGAGTTTGAACTTGTGTTACATTTAACATTTCCCTCTCATGTTTTCCTGTTGTTTGTCCCTCAGCGGAACCCGTACCTACTCCTACCTTTTCAACATGAAGACCCGTATCCCAGGATTCCCTCGCTGGGTGGAGGCGGAGCATGCCGAGGACCTGCAGTACTTGTTTGGTAAACCATTCTCCACCCCACTGGTCTACTTTCCCCGACACCGAGACCTGTCCCGGTACATGATTGCATATTGGACTAACTTCGCCAGGACCGGGTAAACTCCCAGCATGCACTGCACTCATACAAACACAGGTCAACACTCCTGAGTACAACCAGGTCTACCTCTGACAGACCAGTAAATACCAGTCTGTACTGGTTTGATCTGAACAGGGATGATCTGAATTAAAATTGGTGTAAACTGGTCTCTTCTCCTCCTGTCCAGTGATCCCAGTAGAGGCGACAGTAAAGTCCCAGTTCCCTGGCCCCCCTTCACCAAAAACCACCGACCTTACCTGACCATCAATCACGAGATCAGCAAGTCCTCCGTCAGGTACCTCACTGAGCTCTGCTCAGTTCTGCTGTGTTCTACTGTTATGTACTGTATTTGATTAAGTTCTACTGCCCTCTATTGTCTACTACTGCATGAGTCACTGTCAGAGGACAGAGAGAATAAATGTCGACTGCAATTTGTCTCGTCTCCTCAGCTACGACCTGAGATCGGACTACGTCACCTACTGGACTGAAACCTACAGCAGCCTACCGACAATAAAGCGAGAAGAAGAAGATGAGAAGGAAAAATGATCTGACTGACTCAGTCTGATGCTGCTCTTTATTTTGAACACCAATAATTACAAACCACTGGAATTATTTATGAATGACCGCAGATAGAAAACGAAGATTACAATAGATAAAGATAGAAAGGAATAAACCATCAGAGAGCACATAAACAAAATAATTAAAATCTGTATCAGTCTGAGGAAATGGTGAACTGTGTGTTCTTCTCTGCACTCTGGGCCTTTTATTTATTTTCATTTATCTGAGTATCATCATCATCTTCAGACCAAAATCAATCAATCGATCTGTAATCAGATGATCAGTTTCTAACTGAGGTGAAGAGTGACTAGAGACAAACATTTTGGATAATGATTTAAATGTGTGAGTGAGATCTGATGTGTTTGGGATGTTACACAGTCAGAGCTCTCTGGACACACTCTGTATGTGACATTTACTGTCAGTAAAGTAGCAGTATAATGGACAACATGAGCTTATGGTTAAAGACAAAGTCATTTATTTACAAAAAGACTAAATAAACCAATGTAAGTAGAGACCAACACAACTAAATGTAACAAGATGAAAACCACAGCTGTCACCTGGTCGGGCAGTGTAGGTGACTTTATACAGCAGAGCACACCTGGCCCAGGTGTGGCTCATGCAGCTAACGACCCTTCAATCAGCACCTGCTACACACAAGAAAATACAGGAACACTGCTCAGGTGGAGGGGGTGTTACACCATGGAGTCAGTGAGTTTTGTATTTTATCTGAGTCAAACTGAACTCTCTGTGATCAGCTCCTGTTGTTGCCGACCCCCAGTAAGCCGAGTAAATGCTGTAGGCCGAGCCGACAGCGGCGTTCCCCTTCTCTTTAGTCAGACCGGTCAGCAGACCCTTCACATCATCCCTGACACAGGAGGAGAAATGTTTATTAAAATTTCCCCGTTTCCAGTCTTTATGCTAAGCTAAGCTAACCAGCTGCTGGCTGTAGCTTCATATTAACATACACACATGAGAGTAGGATCAATGTAAACACCTGACTCTCAGAGGGTTTCACTAAATGTTGAACTGTCTCTTTAACATTTAATTATCATATTATCTTTGTAGATTCTGAATGAAGTTCTGCAGCCTCTGTTTCCTCTGAGCTTTATTCTGAAAGGGCGTCAGAGATCATGATATCCTCAGGAAGTGAAGTCACGTTGAATCACATCAGCAGGTGTTTCGGTCTGACTTGAGTTATGAGTGTTTGAAAACTGCATTAACTCTACTCTGACCTCCTGTTACACCTGCGTGCACCTGTCTCTTTCAGTTCAGATGTTAATGCATCAACCATAATAATACAACAGTGTAATTCATATGATACATATCACTCCCTAATCAGCTCAGGGATCTCCAACATGACCACCAGGGGGTGCCTGACACCTAACAAGGTTTTTACAAAGATTTCAGCACATAAAGGAACAGGTGGAAACAAAGTTGGAGAATAAAAAGAAAAGGTAAAGTGAAGAGAAGTAACCAGAGAGGAGATTAATCTGAGTTAGAGTGTGACGGGGGGAGGGAACGACACTCAGAGGAGTTTCACATGGCTGGTTAGTTCTGCATTACACGTTGCAACAGAGTCAAGGCAGGAAACAGATGACACAGTCGACGTTTGTCTGCATCACAGTGATACCACAGAGAGAGAGAGAGGGTGAACCACAGCAGGCAGAGAGGAGAGGCTGGAGAGAGAGGAGAGGAGACGAAACAGAAGGAGGTGAAAGGAAATAAGGAGGAGGCTGGAGGATGAAGACAACACAAAGCTGAAGTTTGAAGCTTTTTAAAAAAGAAGTGCAACAAAAAGATTCAAACAGGAAGAAAACGAGGGGAAAAGGAGAAGAGCAAAACGAGAAGAAAGTGGACGACGAGAAGAGACGAGTTTGAATTGAGCAGAGGAGGAAGCAGAAAGTCAGAGAGGAGGGTGAGGGAAGCAAGGGAGGCAAGAGAGGAGAGGAGGCAGACGTCGAGAAAAGTGGAGCAAAAAGGGAGGAGGAGAAAGAAGAGGTGAGGAAAGGAGGAGAGGAGGAGGAAGAGGACCTGCAGAGTCATCATGGAGGAGGACATCAGGAAACAGGGGATGCTTTACCTCCAGCAGCAGAGGTTTGGAAAGGTACAAACACCAGCAGAGACACTGACACACAACGCTAACAACAGAGCTAAGAACACAGCTAACAACACAACTAACAATACAACTAAGAATACAACTAACAACACAACTAACAATACAACTAACAACACAACTAACAATACAACTAACAACACAACTAACAACAATACAACTAACAACACTGCTAACAACACATGGATCTCTGAGTAACTTTATCTGCAGCAGCAGTGGGAACCAACAGAAGTAGAAAGAGTATCAGCAGTTACAGCGTTTTGTGTTGAGGTATTGTTGAACTGTGTGTGTCTGTGTGTTGCTGTGTAGAAGTGGAAGCGTGTGTGGTGTGTCCTGTACAGAGAAAGCTCCTGTTCGATCTCCAGACTTGAGTTCTTTGAATGTAAAGATGGAGAGAAGAGCGACAAAAGTCTGCGCAAACAACAGGAACACAAGAAGGTATAGCACATTCTACTGGACTCGACTGAACTCTACTGGACACTCCCTGACTCTACTGAACTCAACTGGACACTACTGAACTCTACTGAACTCAACTGGAAACTACTGAACTCTACTGAACTCTACTGGACTCTACTGAACTCTACTGGACACTACTGAACTCTACTGAACTCTACTGGACACTACTGGACTCTACTGAACTCAACGTAACTCTGCTGAACCCCACTGAACTCAACTGAACTCTACTGAACTCTACTAGACTCTACTGAACTCTACTGTGTTGTATATTATTCTGTTCTACAGTAGCAGTCTCTAGTCCATTATATTTTACTCCACTGCATTCTACTTTATTCACTGTACTATACTGGACTCTATTCTGCTCTACTGTATTCTACTCTACTCTGTACTCTTCTCCACTCTATTCAGCACCTGAACCCTGCTCGAGTATATTCTGTTGTTCTACTATTCTGTTCTGCTGTATGTTACTGTACTCTATTTTTTGTATTCTACTTTGACTTGAATACTGTACTCTATTGTGCTCTACTTTATTGCACTAATGCTGAACTGTATTCTATTGAACCCTGTTAAACTCTACTTCACTACATTGTACTCTACTCTGCCTGTTCCTCTCTATTCTATTCTATTCTATTCAATTCTATTCTATTCCCTGCTGTATTGTTCTTTACCTCATTGTAGCACTGTACTCTGCACTCTGCTGTACTGTTGAATTGTACTTTCTCTACCGTGTTCTACTTTGTACTCTAGTCTTTAATAATATTCTACTGTACTCTACTGTCTGCTCAGTCTGTATCTATCAGGAAAACTACACTCTTGGTTTTATTGATTCTACAGTATTCACTCATTTCTTCCTCTTTCTTTGGTCTTGCTCTGTTACCATAGCAATAACATACACAGTTACCTAGGTGATAATGTCCCGTGTGCGTCTCCTAGGTGATCCGTCTGGCGGACTGTATCCGGGTGTCGGAGGTGGAGATGGACGGATGTCCCAAAGATACGGGACCCTTCCTGGTGGAGACCACAGAGAAGATCTACATGTTCGCCGCAGATAGAAACCAGGTGGAAGACTGGACGCACAAACTGTGTGAGATCGCCTTCCCTGTAGGTACACACACACACACACATACACACACAACCTACACAGGATTCAAACCTCAACCTTTAAACCAAGTCTGAACCTTCAGTCATTTGAATCAATTCTTCCCAAAATGTCCTCACAATGCAGAAAAGTCCTCACTACGAAGGTTTAAAACTGATGCTCTTTGGAAAGTCCTCTCAATGTCATGTGACAGTTGTAAGGTCACATGTAGAGGTCACGTGTGGGCTGTTAGCTGCTTGAATGAAAGTGTGAATGAAAGTGTGATGGGAGGATGTTGTAGCGTCAAATGTAGAAACAGACTCCTGTGATGCTGATGTCTGGTGGTCAGGAGGACTGATTGGTTACAAACATCTACAACTTGTTCTACGTGTATTCTGGCAAATGAGACCCCTGGTCTGAGATCAGTCGTGTAGTGTGTGTGCTCTCAACAACAGTTTGGGACAGTTGGTGTCTTGTGGTGTGAGTCAGAGCAGCGGGCGGTTAACAGCCCAGATGTCCTGACTTTGAATAGTGATTTTAACTTGCTTGTGTGACGGGTGTGTGTGTCTGGGGGGGGTGGGGGTGGTGGAGGTGTGGTACATATTTATTTTTACCAGTGTTGTTCAGATGCTGCTGAGTTTCCGTTGGTGAACAAGTTTTATTAAACGAGGGAAAAAGTGGTTGAACTGATGCTGATCACTTCTTTTCGAAACACATTTCTTCTTCTTCTTTAAAAAATAATAGTTTTATTTTTATAATTTGATTCATTTTACTGACTTGGATCTTGGATGTGATTTGACATAGCTTTCATTAATTCCAGTCTGTTTTATTGATCCTGTTTTAGGTGTGGCTTTTTAGTAATGAATCAGATTAGAATCAGATCAGACGACTGATATGTTGACAATGAGGCAGAAACATTCTGCACGAGAAACAAAAATGATGAAAATGAAATAATGAATAATGTCTGAGGATTCAGACAGTGATCGTTGATTATTTAGGCCGATACAGAAACACAGCAAGTAACCTGAGCTCAGTTTACACTGTACAGTTAAAAATGATGGTTAGTTTACAGGCTGATTCCAGGACTTTTAGACTCATTAGTAAACAAATTAATACATTTAGGCTGCAACTAACAAATACTATCATTATCAGTTATTCTGCTGAATATTTCTTTATTTAATCTTTGGTCCATTAATGTCAGAAAACTGTGAAAAATGTCTCAACATCTCAGATTCTCAGAGTTTAAAGTGACAAATATCTGATTCATCAACAAAACTAAAGAGATTCAGTGTCAAACAAATAAAAGCATCAAGTCCTCACATCTGAGAAACTGGAGCAGGGAGTGTTTGGTATTTTTGCTTTAAAATGATGTCGTTGACTCATTTTCATTTGAAGTGCACAAACTAAAACATCCAGCCTCAACTGCCCCCTGTCCTCACCTGGACCAGGTCTTCATAGAGGTCATAGAGGACTGAAAACAGGCCTCAGTGTCAGTGGCTCTGTTTCTCTTTAGTTGTAGCAGAATGTGATCAGTGTTTGATTTACAGTGACAGTGTGTTTCTTTTTAGGTTCAGAACATAAATCTAACAGTTATAACAGTTTTACAACAGGATAGAAACATGTGTAAAACAAGCTGAAATTACACAGAGGTTTGGTTTGGTTTGGTTAAAATTTGGTTTGGTTCGGTTCGGTTTGGTTTAGATTAGGTTTGGTTTGGTTCGGTTCGGTTTAGGTTTGGTTTGGTTTAGGTTTGGTTTAATTTGGTTTGGTTTAGGTTTAGGTTTAGGTTTAGGTTTAGGTTTGGTTCTGTTTGGTTTAGGTTTAGTTTGTTTTAGGTTTGATTTGGTTTGGTTTTGGTTTTGGTTTATGTTTATGTTTATGTTTATGTTTATGTTTATGTTTAGGTTTAGGTTTGGTTCTGTTCTGTTCTGTTCTGTTCTGTTTAGGTTTGGTTTGGTTTGGTTCGGTTTGGTTTAGTTTGGTTTAGTTGGGTTTGTATTGGTTTAGGTTTGGTTCGGATTGGTTTGGTTCGTCCTGACTGTGAAGAGTTTTGAAACCTGTGACCTCAGTGTTGAGAAATGTGTTTGTGATTGTAAAAAATGGTGTGAACTCACTCTCAGGTCTGCTCTGACTGTAACTTCTAAGGTCAACTGTCGGTCGACAGTCTTTACTGGGAAACGAAGCGTCTACAGCCGGTCGAAGAGCAGACTTAAGAGGAAAATGACAAACTGAATGAGCTGTTTTGTCATTTTGGTGTTGCCTTGTTTATGTCTTTGGTGGTTAAATGCATTAAAAACAGCAGTGATCCTGTTTGGTGTCGTCTTTACAGATTACAGTCAGATAACTTATCACCAGGTCTTAGCTTTATAAAGTGTTTCATACAGAAACAAAACTAAACAAAAGCAGTAAAACACAGGCTACAGTTAAAGTTAAAACTAACTTAAATATGACATAGATAAACTGTAAATGTAGTGATTCCAGGATGAAGCAGGCGACAAACAGAACGGTTCCCTCTGTTAAATATTGTTAGTATGGTTATAAATAGCAGGATGATGACAGACACCTGACAGTCCTGAGTCACAGCTCCACTTCCTCTTTCTGTCTCTGTATGACAGGAAATACACATTTTCTACAACGACAGCCAATCACACGGCAGCGTCGTCTGTAAGAAAGTCTGAAAGGCTTAGTTCAGACTCACAAGACCTCGTCCCTGAGTTTCCACAGATCTGAGGTCTAAGTCGATGTTTTAACAGAGACATGAGCACAGGTGAACTCATCTGTAACCTGCTGCTGCTGGTTTAAAACACAGGTTAATGAGTGTCTGTCTGACACAGGTCTAACCTGAACAGACACAGGGAGACAAACAACCTCGTATTCAATAAGGTTAAAACCAGATCAGGGACTGGTCTTCATGTAAAGTTTCTGACAGATGATGCTGGTGACAGGACACAGAGGAGAAGTTAAATGAAGCTGAATAAATAAAATGTTAAAATGAAAAGATCCGATCAACATCAGGAAGTAAGTTTGTTCTTATTTTTCAGAATCAGAATTTTAACAAGTCATTTATAGATGCCATTAAAACTGTGTTGACCCTCTGAGTGGCTTGGACAGAGTCGGGACGTCAGGGAGGTTCCGCTCACCTGGTCTACCTGCTGTTTGGTTTTCTTATATTTTGTTAGTTTTTATATTTAGTTCTTACTTGTGTGGTCGTCCCTTGTTTGCCCAGTTTTGAGCTGAGATGTGACAAATTATTTAAAGACAGAAACGGAAACATAACAGCATGAATATATTCTGACTTTATTCCCCTTTTTGTCTTATTTTACTTTATCTGCCATATGTGCCACCAATTCATTGACTCACAGTAATGAGTTGTTCTGTGTTTGTGTCTATTGTCAAACTTGATAAAAAGAACTTGAATTAAATGAAGGCAGTTTAATGAACTAAATGTTCCAGCACTAATCAATTACATGAAATTAAACAGCAGATGTTTTCTCCAGTTTGTTAGATTTTCAGTTTTTCTCATAGTAAAGTGAAAATCTTTGGACGGCAAAAAGACATTTTACAAACGTCACCTTGGAGTTTCACATTAACACTGTTTTCTACCATTTAACTGCCATGAAAAGATGAGGTGTTTGATGAACTCAGTAAATAAAATGTGTAGTTTTCAGGTTTGATGCAGTTTGTTTTGTGTTTTGTGCAGATGAACTGGACGGAGCACGGGGTGAAGAGAGGCAGCCTGCAGAGAGGAAATAGGGTGGATGAAGATGAAAGGATGGAGGACAACTCACTGTACAGCGGCAGAGAGACAGGTACACCCGCTCACCTGTCTGTATGTCTCACCTGTCTGTCTACCTGTGTGAATGCTGGAGGATCAGCAGTTTTTACCATCAGTCTGAAACCATCCAACCAGTTCTCCCACTCCTCACAGTGCTGGTCAGGTGGATGAGTGGAGGCATCACCGGGGTGTTCAATAGCATTAACGTGGCTGTAGAGCGCTACACGAAAATCCACTGCAGATGAAGATGCAGTTATGTCTCCTTGTAGATTTGAATCCCACGGTGGAGGTACCTGGGCGTATGTCGTCTTAGTGTCCAGTGAGAAATTGGTGGTGTTGGTAGAGCCAAGGTATATTAACAGGCTGACGACTCCCAGCTCGTAGTCCTCGGAGGAAATGAATGGTGGTACTTCCTGTGCCATCACTTCCGTCTTCTCCAGGCTAATGGTCAATGGCGTTTGAGGACCTGGACACATCCCTCTGTCGGGGACACCAGATCAGCAGGTCTCTCAGGCTGTGCTCTGAATCCCACATCTGAGCGTTATCAGGTGAAATGTGCAGCAGTTTATTATGATCCATTGTCAGGTGACATCTAGTGGCCATGGTGATTATGACAGTAGTGAAGCAGGAAGTCAGGTGATGGATGGATTTTCACACAGGAGACCGCTGTTTGCTTCCATGACCCTTCTATAACCTTAACTGCATGTTTGTTACTGAAACTACGATGATGACGGTCATCTAACCTGAAGGAGGTTCTTATTTTAACCCAGATCATGACCTGAAGGAGTTCAAAGACAACAGTGTGTCCAAACCTGTCTCTTAGAAATGATGATTAAACTGTTCCCAGTCGTGCTGTGGTGGCAGTCGAATCAAGCAAGACATGTATTAATTGCAGAGTCCCCAGGAGGTGGTTGTGGTGGATGCAGGACTGTGACAACAGAGACCAGGGTCTGTGGTTTAGGAAAAACACTTTATCCGGTCTTTAAGGACGCTAGTTTAAAAACACGATGTGGTTCCACTGCAGCAGCGTCAGATCAGATGCAGGCTGTTTGGGAAGTAAGTGAAGTGTAAATTCTGTCATTTTGTTTGAAGGAATCGACTTGTTTTCCTGCAGTTTTTAGAACAACGTCAACTGATGTCTGTTTATTAACACCTGAAAACTCTTTGTCCATCATTCACTGACATCTGTTTCTGCAGACTTGACAACCAGAGAGCAAGACTTCAGGGCCAAAGAGCAAAACCCTCAAATTCTCTCATGACAAAGTCTTGAAAAGTCTTGAATCCTCAGTCCAGACCTCTCTGGTTGTGTTAACATGTTCAAGCAGTGGTTTTCAGTTCGACTGTCAGTCAGAACTTCCTCTGTCACACCTTCAACCAAACCTCACTTCCTCTCTCTTGCTCTTTTCCCATCGCAGCTAAATTTAGCAGTCTGTGGCTAAAATGACGCATTTATCTGCTACAACACACACATACACAACACATAGACAGATGAAATAACTGAAAACCAAACACTGCAGTTTTGTGGAACTTCTACTTTATTGTACTTGGAGGTTCAGGTTTCACAACATGACATTAATGTTTTGTTTTCTTTTAAACTTCCTGGTTGTTGTGTCCTCAGCTGACCGGAGTTATTTACGGCTCTGTCAGCTTTGGTTGCTGCCTGTCTTGGAGGTGCAGTATGTGGCCAAACATGTGTGGACACAGCCACATAATGACAGGAAGTAAAAGTAGTAAAATAATGTGAAAAGACTTCATTACTGCTGCAGTGATATTAGGATCCTAAAATACTTTGCACAGACAGAATCAGAACCAGCTGTGGTGGAGCTTCAGCTCCTGTGCGACACTCTGAAGCTCTCTCAGACCATCGTCACTGGAAGATACTGAGATGGCCCTTGTTTCTGAATAATGAGCTGGTGTTTGTTTGAACCTTTATTGGTAACAGGTGTTGCGGTGCTGGTGTTACGTGTCATTTATTTGTGGGTAGAAACCTTTAGAGCTTCCAGATAATGTAGAATGTAGACAATGTAGAGTTCAGGTTGTGAAAAGACTGAGTTTGATGTCAAAAGCAGAATTACTCATTCTTTTACATTTCCACTTTGACTGATTATTTTACAGTCCAGTGGTTCCCAACCTAGGGGTCAGTTGAAGCTGCAGATGTTGAAGGAGCAGATGTTGAAGCTGCAGATGTTGAAGGAGCAGATGTTGAAACTGCAGATGTTGAAGGAGCAGATGTTGGGAGACAGTTGTGACACCATGAATCACACAGACATGGAGTCAGGAACCACATCTTCTCTTTTTGCTGACATGGCTTCAACAAGCTGCTGGAGACGTTCCTCAGCAGCTGCAGTTTTGTTGGCTGTGAATCTCCTGTTCCACCACATTGTAAGGTCTCTGCTGGTCTGAGATCTGCTGACTGTGGAGGCCTTGAGAGGAACTGAACTCATGTCTTGTCAGTGGCAGCTGCTTTAGACATCAAGTGCTTTGTGACATTATCCAGGTCAGTAGCAGTACTCAGGTCTGCTGCAGTGTTTAAACCAGGCTCAGCTCAGCTCCGTCACAGCAGTAGCAGCCTGAGCTGCTGACGTGAGGCGGCTTGGGTCTGTGGACGCACAAAAGTTGAGATTGATGAGACCAGGTGACATTTTTCTGATTTCAGTGTAGCTGTAGTCTTGGTTTCCTGTTGTTAGCTGTGGTCTTCTGCTGCTGAGTCGTGTGAGATACTTTTTCCATCGTAACATGTGGTTAATTGAGTTTCTGTAGGCTTGAACCAGTCTGACCTCTGACCTCGCAGCAGTGCTGATGAGTCCCACTGATGTAAAGCTGCACTTCTTTGTCATAGACAGATTTAAAGAACAGCAGAGCATCATCGACATACAAACAGATGTTAAAAGCTGTTTCTATGTCCACTTCTGTTGGACAGTGGGAGGTGACATGAGGCTTGTTCTGAAGTCCAGGTTCATAAACCAGGACCAGGTGCGCGCAGCTTTTATCTTTGTGCAGATTTTTTTTGCAGAGGTTTTGTTGTGAATCTCGTACATAGAGTTTTATGCATCTGGAGTGGAGGGACAGTCTTCACATCACTGTGTTTCAGTCCTGTTGTCATGAACATAATGTCTTACACTGCAAGCAAAGAACAAGACATTAGGTTTCTATAGAAATAAACTGCAGCAAAAAAAATATTTATTAGGAAACATAAACTCAGACCCAGACGCAGCTTTTGAATCCATATTAAAATCACAAATCTGCTGGTGTTGGTCTGGTTGGAGGTGAAAGCAGTTTTATTCTCACTATCCTGATGGTGAACCTCTGATGGTCGTCGCCTCTGTCTAGAAAATGTCATGAGATCAGTGATTTCTGAAAAGTGTTAGAGGTGTGAGGAGAGGAGATGAGTCTTCACAGGTTGTTGAAGACAGAGAGAGACGCTCCTGCTCTGATCTGGGAGCTGGTTCCACCATCAGGGAACCACAGACCAGAATCTGGACTGAGAACACCTTGTGGTCAGGGATGGAGATGATGATCCTTGGAGGAACACAGAGTCTGAGAAGGAGCAGAAGCCTGAAGGACTGAGTTCAGACTCAGAGGTCTCTCTGTAGGCAGCAGCAGAGACCTGGATTAGATTCAGGCGTCCATGTTTAGCCAGTGGAGGTCATGTGACCTTTTAGGCTGATCAGAGACCAGAAGTGGACCATCTGTAAGGGTTTCACTGTGAAGGGGGGACCACCAGGAGGACCCAGAGCAGGTTCTGTAGCCATGTTCCTGTTCAGTTTGACACTGTTGTGTTTTAGCTTCATCACAGAGCTCAGGGTCTGTGTCAGTGAAGAGGTGAAACCTCAGCAGAGGCTGTTTGATGTCGCTGCTCTGTGGGTTTCAAGCTTTTTGATGATCAGACTGTGGAGCGTCAAACGATCAGACTATTACAAACCTGTGGATTTCAAAAAGCAACAGTGATCAGATTCTTCACTGTGAGGAAAGTCCTGATCTGAAAATATTACACAAGTTTTACCACCAGTATTACTGATGCATTAACATATGAGAAGTATACTGACATCCTGTTGGTGCAGTGAGACAACTGCAGTCAGATGAGTCTGAATATTCTCAGTTTTCAGTGCAGTCAACAATGTTTTCTTTTTGTCAGATATGTAAAGTAAGCAGTAACAGCAGCTGTCAGAGAAATGTCGAGCTGTGAACTGTGCAGCATCACCCACTGAGAGGTGGTGGAGTACAAACAGAAATAGAAATACTTAAGTAAAGAACAGAGTCATACAGAACTTCACTGGTGGTTTTTAGTTTCTGTTTTCTGTTTTTTCAGAAAAAATAGAATGAGACTTTAAATGGACTTTAAACATCTGAAGAGAAAAACCTTGTATCTGAAAGTTTTCACTGCAGATACGAGTTAATGTTTTAACCTTTAACTAGTGATGGAGAATTTTTCCACTGTGGTTTTGACTGAGTTTGACTGACGTTCACAATTTGCACTCAAACTCTGAGGGCCAGTTGTCAGTGTTAGTTGTGTAGTGGAAACTTGTATGTGAGTGAGTTCCTGCTGCGGTGTGTGTGTGTGTGTGTGTGTGTGTGTGGTGCAGGGTGTTGCAGAGCTGCAGTGGACGGCAGCGGCCTCAGCTTTTATCTTGACGGGACAAACTTCCTGCTTCTTAACAGGAAGCTGCGCTCAGCAGCAGCGGTGGAAGAAGTACTCAGATCACTACTGCAGTGTAACAGTACTCCATTACAATATACGTCAGTAACAGTATGAAGTGCTCAGTGAGTGGTGTATTATCCAGTTATTTTACTGGAGCTTTATTGTAGATGTATCAGTGTGTTTTCATGTAGCTGGTTGCAGCTCAGTGGTTCAACCTTTAACAAAGCTTACTAACTAACTAACTATGCAAATGTATGAAACATCATACAGCATTGCTCAGATCACTGTGGTGCAGTAGCTCTGACATATAGCAGAAAAGTAAAAGTAGCTGAGGCTCAGTGTGCAATAATGTTTGTCTTTGTTTAGCAGCTTTAAACACACACAGTGTCTCAGCTGTTTCACTGTTTATAGACACAAATCCATCAGAAACGTGTGAGAATCAAAGTGTAACAGGCAGTTTTCTGTTCTCTAAACATCCATCAGATCCTGTGAGAGCTTCATCTGTGTATGACGCACATACAGTTGTGTTTCTGTGGATGAATCAGAGGACTGACAGATAAACACACAAACACTGTGATGAAGGTGAAAACCTCTGTACAGCAGCAGCTGACTCAGCTCTGTCTGAGATGGATCACATGTTTCTGTCTCATGTTTCAGTAGTTTGATGTGAGGCTCCTCCCTCTACACCTCCTCATGCCGTTGTCGTTCTGAGACATTTGTAGATGAATTGATCTCTGCTGTTGTAGTGATTGAAAGTATTTCCGTTGTGGAATCCATTAAATCTGAGGTTAGTGTGGGTTACAGAGGCTGTGGCCTCAGATGGGGTTTGATAACACTGAACCAAATCTGAATCCTTCTGAGTCTCTTCTTGAATCTTTTCAGGTCGTTGATTGGTAGCAAAGTTTGTCCTGTTTTTATTTCCCTTCAGTATCAAAGTTAAACCACAGTGAAGTGATTTTCACCACATCTTCAGTCTGTGTAGCTCATTAATCCTCCACTCTGTCCACAACCAACACCTACAGAGTACTACCTAACACCTGCAGAGTACTACCTAACACCCATACAGTACTGCCTAACACCTACAGAGTACTACCTAACACCTGCAGAGTACTACCAATACTGCCTAACATATTCAGAATACTGTCTATACTGCTTAACATCTACAGAGTACTACCTAACACCTGTAGAGTACTACCTAACA
>BRZM01000353.1:0-48867 GCA_033238685.1 Lates japonicus
GTAACCTCTCAGAGAGAAGCTGTGAAGCTCTGTCCTCAGTTCTCAGCTCCCGGTCCTCTAGACTGAAAGATCTGGACCTGAGTAACAATGACTTGAAGAACTCAGGGGTGAAGCTGCTGTCTGTTGGACTGAAGAGTCGACACTGTAAACTGGAAACTCTTAGGTTAGTTCTCATCTGCTTAATTTTTTCTCATCTGCTTTTTTTCCTATATTACAAACTGCACATTTCTGTTTATTACAGAGACTTTTAATGTTGATTGCTGCACTTTAATTTTTTTTTACCCTTTTGTGCCTTTTTTATATTATATTTTTATCTTTTCTTTTTCTATTTTTGTCACTCTTGTCTGTTGCTGCTGTAACATGTAAATTTCCCACAAGTGCGATAAATAAAGTCTATCTTATCTTAATAACGAGGACCCCCCTGACCTTTTATTAACTTAACATATTCATGGCTCAGGGTTTATCTTTTTATAAGCAGTTGTCCAGCAAATTAAACATTGAGGCTTTTATACATTTTGATGATCTTGTATTTAATGAGGCAGCGATATCATAGTTATTTCATTCAGAATCTTTTTTAATATAAAACACAGATTGACCATGGTTCCTCAGTCTGTCTATCTGAACATAAACATGCTTTTGGTCTTAAGAGGAAAATCCTCACAACTAATTAAATAAACCGCAGGTGAAGGTGAAAACATTATCAACTAAGAAATAAAGGCCTCAGTCAGACCCAGACTCAGATCAGGAGTCTGTTGTGAATCAAAATCAGTGACTAGCAGACAAATCAGACTGGTGTAGTTAGTATCTTTTACTGGTGTGAAAATAAGAGCAAGTGTAATTTGCTACTTTCCCCCCTTCATTAATGCGACCATTACACTGGAGCCTGAATAGAATGCCCGTATGAACTGACCCGCAGCGGTGGTGGGCGTGTAATATTAATAGATCCTTCATGAGGAGGTAAGCATTGATATGTTATATACTTAATTTCTTATTTGGTAAAACCCTGTGAAACAAAACTGAGTATTTTTACATCCTGTCAGACGTGTCTGGAGGGAACTTTAAGGTTAGCATAAATTCATTTTAACATAAGTAAAAGAAAGTTATATATACTTTATTTAATCACCGATTTAATGCACCGCCCGGTGAACACACTCAGTGACTCAAATCAAACACACCTTTAACAAGTGCATACTGGGTCTGGTTAACATCTCCACTGTGGATCGTCCAGTGGTGACTGTTATTCACTAATGAGATTCATCCCTGTCTGACATAAATCATCTCTACGTAAACTCAACTCTCACCTTGTCAATCTATGTATGTGTGCTTCACTTTTGACTGATATAGTCTATGTCTCATACAAAACAGCAGACTTACCCAATACATGACTTCTATTGGGACTTTCTAATGACTCTGTTTTACTCAGCCTTGGTACACTTAAAGGAACAATCTTTTGGCAAGGTTAGCGTGACCGTGACAACACACAAGTTCAAGACCTTATGAAAAGTCAGTGGTTACTCTGATACACAGAAAAACAGAGAAAGACAAAGAGACTCATGATTCTCTCCTTTGGGCCTGCACCATAAAGAGAGATTAGTGGGTTATCCAATTCTCTTTGGGTTTATGTCTCATTTTCCATAATCATGTTGCTGGCTAACTTTAACCGGGATAGATCTGATACCAGTGGTTACTTTATAATTATGAACTCACTGCACTGCTCCATTAGTGTCAGTGACAGGTACAGTTTTGTTCTGAACATCTGATACAGATTTTTAAACTTGACTAAAGTTTAACCTGGAACTAGATTTAGGGAGTTTACTCCAACAGTGAAGTCCTGTTTGTTTGTCTGTGTTCAGTCTGTCAGGTTGTCTCATCACAGAGGAAGGCTGTTCTTCTCTGGCCTCAGCTCTGAGATCCAACCCCTCCTATCTGAAAAAGCTGGACCTGAGCTACAATCATCCAGGAGACTCAGGAGTGAAGCTGCTGTCTGCTGGACTGAAGGATCCAGACTGGAAACCGGAAATTCTCAGGTGTGGACAGATGGACAGACAACAGCAGCTCTCACACTGTGTCTCTGTCTCTCTGACTAACTGATGAACTCTGCTTCATGTTTAATGGTGGATGTGAGTGAAGGTGAATGAAGCTGATTCTGACTTTGTCTCTTCCTCCAGGGTGGACCATGGTGGACCACAGAGACTGAGACCTGGTGTGAGGAAGTGTGAGTGTGTTTTATGTATGATTCATGAGAAGACAGCTACAGATGTCAGAATTCAATCAATCAATTTGAAATCTACAAACACAACAAACTGAACACAGTGATCCAACAAAACTAATCAACATGTTTTATTAGCAGTGGAGCCAACTTTGTTTCAGTGTGTTTGTTTCTGTCAGTGATTTTGTAAAAGAGTTTTGTTGCCTTCAGGTGCTGCTCATAAGCTCATACTTAACATGTTTGACAGATACAAGTTGTATTCAGGCAGTCTTCAGTTTTCTTCTCTGGATGTGCTTAATAAATCAAAAACCTACAAATCATCAACTCAACAGGCCATTCATATGAAATGTTAGTTTGAATGATTTACTTTCAGTAAAGCTGTTGATAAATCAACAGGTGATAAACTGCAGCTGTGTCTTGTTCTCTCCATCAGACGCCTGTGAACTGGAACTGGACACAAACACAGTGAACAGAAAACTCAAACTGTCTGACAACAACAGGAAGGTGACACAGGTGGAAGAGGATCAGTTATATCCTGATCATCCAGACAGATTTGATGGATGGCCTCAGCTCCTGTGTAGAACTGGTCTGACTGGTCACTGTTACTGGGAAGTCGAGTGGAGAGGATTGGTTCATATATCAGTGAGTTACAGAGGAATCAGCAGGAAAGGACGCAGTGATGACTGCAGGTTTGGAAGGAATGATCAGTCCTGGAGTCTGTTCTGCTCTGATTATGGTTACTCTGTCTGTCACAATTACAGAGAATCATTCACCTCCTCCTCCTCCTCCTCCTCTGTCTCTAACAGAGTAGCAGTGTATGTGGACTGTCCTGCTGGCTCTCTGTCCTTCTACAGAGTCTCCTCTGACTCTCTGATCCACCTCCACACCTTCAACACCACATTCACTGAACCTCTTTATACTGGGTTTGGGTTCTGGTCATTGGGTTCGTCAGTGTCTCTCTGCGCTCTGTAGGTCTGAAAGTTTCTCCTCTGGACAGAAACACTGACTGAAATCAAAGCTGACTCTGTTCACCATGACACACTCTGCACTGGGAAGCAGATCTGTCTCAGACTCAGACACTAAACATCTAATTGTCTTATTCACTTTGATGATTAACATTTGAAGACATTTGTAAAATGATTTGCACTCTGACTCTTATTTTTGTCTCAGTTCACTATGCTGTTTTTACTGTCAGGATCCAATCAGCAGCATCCAGGATCCATAGCTAATGTCCTGACTGACTGATGGTGATCTATGATTATACTCTAAACTAGGAACTAGGATTTTGTATCTGTGAAATTCCTCTGGACATATGTTGAAAATTAATACATTTGCTTGAAAACTTCTTTGCTCGACTTTCTGGTTTTTGGTCACAGTCCAGACGTTAAACTACCACGCACAGTGAAACTAATAATTCAACTGCTGCAGAAAAGACAATTGCTGAAGTTGGTTCTCTTCTAGAAAAATCTAGAGCCAGTGTTAAATCTGAGACAGGATCCACCTGGTCTCATGTTACTGCTGATGTCACTATTCTAACATACAACTGTGTTTTTGTTTCCTTTTTTTCAGAAACCATTTTATGTCCAAACTCACAACATCTGCATGTTTACAGATTCTTAAAGAGGGAGAAAGATGTCAACAAGACAATTTAACTTTTAAAAAACTGATCAGACTAAATTTACTGGCGAATGTGTAGAGTCCAGTATCTGCTTTGAAGCAGGTCTGAGATCAGGTCAGAAAAACCCACTGGTGAATAAAGTCTGTTTTTCACTCTTTTCATGACAAATCAAAATGTCTGAACTGAAAATGAAAGTTAACAAAACTGTCCTGGTGATTTAATGTTCAGTCTTTGAGTCCTTGAGTCCAGGACTCTTGACTTGGACTTGAGCTTTGACTGCATTTGGACTCAAAAGTTGGAGACAAGGACTCAGAGTTTCTGGTCAGTTTGTAGTAATAATGAATTGAATGAATTAAATTGTTATTTCTATATTGATACTGTATGATTATTCAGTTTAATGCAGGGGCAGGAAGTTAGGACCACTTTTGTCAAGATACATGTCTGTAATTTATTATTTTAGAACTTTACACTTCGTGTCTCACAATGAATCTACAGTGCATTGAAAAATTTTTTGTGTAAATTATTAAAAATAAAAGACTGAAATATCACATTTACATAAGTATTCAGACACTTCACGTAGTACTTTGTTAAAGCATCTCGGCAGCAATGACAGCCTCAAGCTTACAAGCTTGGCACACCTTTCTTTTGGAAATTTCTCCCATTCTTTCTGGCAGAATCATTCAAGCTCAACCAGGTTGGATGGGGAGTGGTGGTGCACAACCATTTTCAGGTCTTTCTGACTGGCGACACACCAAACCTCCTCAGCCTTCTTAGGAAGTACAGCTGCTGCTGAGCCCTCTTAACCAGCTGTGTGATGTTATGTGTGAGGTCGTCACTGATGTTGACACCCAGGTATTTAAAGCTGCTCACCCTCTCAACTTCAAGCTCCTGAATGAACACTGGCCAGTGAGGTCTCCTCTCCTTCCTCATGTTCACTATCATCTCCTTCGTCTTGTCTGTGTTGAGGGTGAAGTTATTGTCCTCACACCATGACACCAGACACCGGACAGAGGGTGGGGTGCAGGCCAAGTGTAGACAGTTTATGGGTGAGTTTGTGGGGAATGACTGTGTCAAAGGCGGAGCTGTAGTTAACAAAGAGTCTTTATTTTCCAGGTGGGAGAGGGAATAATGGAGTGAAACAACTATTATGAATGAATGTAAATGGTATATTTCTGTCTTTTATTTTTTTAATAAACTTACAAAAAACCTGTTATTTAAAGGCATAACAATGACTGAAATGATGTCAGTGGTAAAATGTACAAGTACTAGTAAAAAGCACGATCCCCTGGATTCAATAAGTATATTTGTGGATCACATCCATAGAATGTGGAGCATTGAATTGTGGGTCTGTTAGCAGACAGTTGTACACATGTTGAATGCTGCCTTTTTAACGACAAAACATAAATTAAACATTAAAGTAAGTAATGACTATAAAACAGAGATGAGTCCTCACACCACAATTTCTGGCCTTTGCTTCATTTTAAATTGAGTGCTGTGAAAAGGTTTGAATCCACCTTACAGAGAGCATCCATCAGAACTGCGCTGGCTTCAGTTCCTTTTCTTCGCACTGTGTCAATCACGTCTTGAGCTTTGTCTGCTCTGACTTTCGCTCTCACTGACTGCATTTCTTCATCATTTACAGTGCCACACTCAAGAAGATTATCCAGAAGCTGGTCTAGAACAGATTCAGACACTCTGCTAATAAACTGTGTCTGAGCTGAGAGCAGTCTGTCCTGTGGTGGGACAATGCTCTGCACAGTTTCCCCTCTTGAATCTAGAAGGAAACCAGGGAAAGAAAACTTTTGTTTAATAACCAACAATCACTTTTAAACAGAGAAAACTTAATGAACAAAATGTAATCAACATCCCATCATGTTATTTACAAACAAGACTGTGGAGAAATGTGTCTATAAAGACACCCTCAGGCTCTGTGTCTTCAGACACCTTTAGACTGTTTGACAAAAACAACAACCATCTAAGTTTATTTCATGTCACACTGTGTGAAACTAGTCTAAGAAAATGTTGAGCTCAGTCTGTGATGTATGATTCTGTGATGATTGTCCAGTGAATTGTAGCATTACCATGTCAAACAGTTTGTGTGTTTTATGCCCCTAACCTTTAATCAAAAATAACGTACAAATGTGGGCCCAGCCAGTGTATTCAGAGGTACTTCATGCCGTATTTTTTGGCTTGCAGGCGTGTGTTGTTGCAGCGTCACACTGTGAGAACTTGGTCCTGGAATTTCTGACTGTCTGAATTTTGCTGCAGGTTGTCTTTGGGTCTTGGCTTAGGCAGCTGTTGATTGTGGATTAACGCGATCTAGGACTGATCATGGGCAACCACAGATCTGTCATGTTTCTCTAACAATGACTTCTCTCAAGACAGCTAGATCACACAGTGGCAAAGAAACATTTAAATGCATCACAGTCAACTAGCATATCTTTGTAATGAGGTCAGGCTCATATCTTTATTGCATACTACTCTGATCTGCTATATCAGGTGAAATATACCATTTTCAGCTTTGTTTAAACACTCATTTCTCCTTGGTTTGTTAATGTTTCATGGTTACATTATGTTTATAAAAATATAAACTCAGCATTCCCAGGATGCTGCGTATGGAAAAAGAAACCAAGAATCCAGTCAAGGTTTTGTTCAGACAGGTAATAAAACATGCAGATGACATGAAACCTAAATGAAATTGTGTAAATGGAATAACGTAGAGCGCACCTGTAGAAGAACATTCTGTCCCCAGACTTCTATTTCTCTTGGTCTTGAATCATCACAGTCACTTCCTCTTGGGGTTTAGTGGGAAAACCTCAAAAGGTTGAAATGCATTGGTGCATAACGTGGGTGAAACTCTGCACTGAAAACCAGAGGAAAAGCATCATTAACAAACCTCTAGTAAAATGTTTATCTTCTACTTCCTAATTGAAAATATATTTTCAGCTGTGTTCATGATCATGCTGTTAATAACCATTTTAAGTGTGTGAGACGTGACTCACCTCAGGCTGTATTTCTAAGTCCTCAGATTCACAGTGGATACTGCAACTTTGACCAATCATCAGACGACAGCTAGAAGAGGTCTTGATGTATTTAGCATCTCCATGTTGAGCCTTCCAACCTTACTGCAGCAAGAAAACTGTTTTCTGATGGCATGCAAAGGTCAATCAGCATTATCTGTTTTATACATTTCAAAAAACAACGTTGACCAAAACAACTAAAAGCCAAAGATGAGTCTGAAGGTTCCAGTTCAGATGTTCAGTTTCAGAAATTCTCAGCATGAGGTTTGATAAAAATTTAAGCTGATGTCAAACACATATGATGGACAGCTTTACCTCTGACAGAGGGATGTTGGTAGGCAGCAGAAACACGTCGAGACTCGATGCCTTCTGAAGCTGGAGATGCATGACAGAACTTTTGGTTGTTATTTGATTAATGTTAAATCATTTAAGTGTATCCCAGACCAGTCCAAGACAGAGGTGATTCTTCACACACATGAGTCTCCTTGATCTCCTGAGGCTCCAGATGTAGTCCATGTGAGATGTGGACGTGACAGACAGGCCTTTGTACGCGCTGTGAAAACACAGAGCTGTTAAACTGTGTTTTACTGCTGACAGGTTAATACCTTCATTCTTAACATTTGAGTTCAGAGAGTTAATTTTAACAAACTGCTACATTCATAAAGATCACCAATTTTACTGACTAACTTTTAAACATTCATTACCATCCTTAGTTTCACAATGTTGGGTAAATACAGACAGCAGCCTCAGGACACTGGATATTGAACAGAGGCCCTGCAGGTGTCTTATAGCCCCTGATTGAAGAGGAGGCTCTCATCCCACTAAATTCATGAGAACTTAACGCCTCCTTATCACACAACAAGCACAGTCGGTTGAAGAACACTCAAACCCACCTGGACCAGGACACCTGAACCTGCAGGACACAGACAGCAAATGACTACGACAACCTCGCCGCGAACCCTGAAACTGTCTTGATCCCAGATCAGACTTCCACTTGAGTCTAGAGAGACCAGAGGACAAAGAGAGACAGCTGTAGGAAATGACAGAAACAACTGGACAACTGACAATAAAAGATGGAGTTTGTTATTGAAAAGGGTGATTGTTGCACCATTAATCCCCACTACAGACAGCAGGCCTGAGTCTTCTTCAAACATCATAAACATTTGCCTTTTTGGATAGTTTTTCTCTTGCAAGTGGCAGCACACATTACAGGGCCGCCGCTACAATGATCTGGGTCATAAAGGCCAGTGGTAACTGAAGAGAGGAGACTACAGCTGTCCGTAAAACACCGTATCAGAGCACATCAGTGACTGCTGTGCCTCAACAGAAGGAAAGTTGTGGGGAAAAGAGAGTTACCTAAAACAGTGTGAAGTGATTTTGTGTGATTACCTGTATATGAGACTTGTGCAGATTCAGTTTGAAGTTCAGGTCTGAAGCTTGATGGAGGCTGGGATTCAGAAAACAACATCAGTTAGTTCGACAAAAAAACAACCACACATATTCTGGCTGGGTCAGACTGCCGACAAGTGAACAGCTGAGAGAGAAGCTGAAGTCTGAGAGGATGTCGTGCGATCTAATTTGTTACAGATTACATAGCAGCAATGTGTCACAAACTGGCTCAGCACCACGAAGAGATCCACAGATCAGATACATATTTTCCAAGTTAGAGATGTTACAAATACAAAATCCCTCTGTTTCCCTGGAAAGAGTTTCCTTGTGGAGCTGTGGTGGAGGGAGCAGCACAGAGAGATTTTTATATGAAGAACTGTAACTTTGGAAGAATTAAACCAAGCTACAGTTTCCTAACAGATATTCTGGCTCATGTTTCAGACTGTAGAACAGATCAACCTACAGACAGAAAGTCAGATTGTTGATCGGACGGGTGATTGATCAGGATCATGACATAAACAACTGGGGTGTAGAAATTCTAAAATATTGAAGGCAAATTTAGGAAAAAGGCCGGCTCACTGTTCAGTGTCTGTCTTCAGGAAGTAGTTTTGTATCAAACGTTCAAACTCCTCCTACTCACACAACACAAAATCAAACAACAGATGTTTTAGTTTCTGATCAAGAGGTCTTTTGCCTCTCTCTCCACCTGTACAAGGGATGGGCGTCACAGCCAGCAGATATCTGTTCAGTTCTTTGAATCTCTAATCTACTCTGTCGTTTTCTCTCACCTTCTTCAGCTTTGTAGGTCCTCAGAGACACTCAGCTTCTTTATGTTGTCTTCAGTGGCGTCTGAAAGCTATGCTTTGTGTCGTTTTATTATTTCAGTTTGGCGTCAGAGACACCTGATAGAAGAACACAGCGATAACAATCAGGATTCCTGTTTGTCTCCTCATTAGATCTGGAGTCGAAAATGTGAGCAGAGTCCAGCAACTGCAGCTCAAGCCTCCTGTCATCACACCTTCCTCTCAGACTCTCCTGGTTTCTGGTGGCTGTGGATCAGCACAGGCAGAGCCATTAATTTGATCCTGAGTCAGCCAACATGGATATGCTAACTGTTTGCTGCCTTTATTCAGTGAAATTCCTTCAGCAGCTGCGTACGTTATTTTATACAGAGAGATTGTGGAGTCACCCAGAGGAATAACATCATCACTGATGGAAAATGAATCATGACAAGTCACAAGTCTAAGTCAAACAACTGATGATCGATTTCTTCTGAATTTAGAGTCAGTTGATGAACATTCACATCACAACAGACAGCAGACTCACATAAATCATCTACATATATAACAGTAGTAGTTACAGCACACTGAACTATTCTGATAATGCAGCTCTGTGACAGACAGAATCTGTTAATGTTCCTCCAGATCCAGATGATCATGTAGTTCAAACTGCTGTCAACTGGCTCACAATATGCTCCGTCTCTGTCCATCAGATTCAGGACGGCTCGAACTTTAAGGATCAGATTCCTCAAGGCGGCAATACATAGTTCTTCTTTAGAAATGATCAGACCAAACTCATTTCTAAATGTTTAGTGATGCGATAATTGACGTAGTTTACAGTCAGATGTACTGATGACGGGTTGATGAACAGAACAGTGTTTTCAGTACTCCGCAGGTTTTGTCTCTGGAGCTCTGATCAACCTCGCATTCGGCCTGAGGCAAACGCACGACAGTGGTTTGGGTTGAGTCAGTTTTATTAAACCTGACAGTGATGATCCCAGATCAGTCTCAGCTGAACATGAAGTGATCCTGTATCAGTAAGTCTGATCTGTGGGTTAGTCAGTGAACTACAGGACGAACCAGAGCTTTACAGTCTCACTTTTAAGAAAGATGCCATGGTATCACCACAGTAACCAATCCTGGATCCCAGGAGGGGGCACCCATTTACAAAACACCAACTAGTCCAACACTGCTGAGAGCAGCACGGACTGAGCCCAGCTACTGACCTCAGAGTCTCCAGTCTCCAGTCTTTACTCTGCAGAAAACTACACAGCTCCTTCAGGTCTGGATCCTGCAGGTAGTTGTCACTCAGGTCCAGATCTCTCAGATGGGAGGGGTTGGACTTCAGAGCTGAGACCATGACTTCAAAGTGAGTCTCTGAGAGTCCAGAGTCAGAAAGTCTGTGATTAGAGAAAATCTAAAATGTGTTAAAATAAGATCAAATTTATATTGTAATAAAATAAACTCAGTACATATGAATGAGCAACATGATCATCTATGTTCAGCTCAGCTCATCTTATTGTGTTTGACATGGATTGACTCTTGTAATATATGCAGGAAACAGATAGAGACATAGTATCAATTGATCTTGACCTCATATTCCCACAGAATTCCTTCTTTGATTTTATTTTGATGATTGATCATGTTACAAATAGTTCTATAAAGTATCCATCTTTAGCTTTGATTAGCACAAGAAACCACCCTCTGTGATCAGTGGGTGCTCTACTGTCAGCCATCAGAACAGACACAAACTGCTGGGAAACACTGAGAGGTCATGTGGCATGTCTTACCTTGCTTGTAGCTCAGAGTCCAGTACTGAGGATCATCCTGTGGACCAGTCACTGTTGAAAGTGGATCCTGGAGGCAACTGCTCTGTCCCTCCTCCTCTGCCGGTGATCAGTCCTGGGACGTAAACCCTGCTGACTGAGAGCTCAGGGGCAAGATCAGGAACCTTGGTCTATTACTGATCACACCTAAACTGTCGACGAGGTAAAACAGAAGTTCACAGTGTAAGTTCACTGATAACATGATCTCCTCCTAACAGCCAAAGGGCTGAGAGTCCAGACAGAATACCTTGTTTGTCTCCTCTGATCTGTCCACCAGAGCTGCAGCTGCTGTTTCCTCATACTTCAAACAGGAAGTGGCCCCGTTCTTTTAATCCTGTAAACTGATTTCTATGAAGGACGTTTGCTCGTTCCATTGCTACCACAATAAAAAGCGTTCCACAAACTGTAACTACATGCAGTACTTTTACTGTGATACTTTAACCTCACTAATTACGTTTACTTTAATAGGTCTGTTCAGAGTCATTTAACCCATGACAGGACTGTGAGAGTAACAGTACAAAGCTCTTTTTCCACTGAGGACCTTTTTATTAACGCGCGATTAATGTCTTTTATTCAGACTGTTGTTTTGACTCAGTTACTTTCACACTGAGCATAATATCATGCAGCAAAAGCGACGTTGTTTTCGGAAGGAGGTCGACGGTTCGTTCTTTATTCGCATAGCGTAGACAAATAATCGCGACAGGTTGGAATATCCTCAGACAGAACTCACCGTATCCTCGTCTGGCCACTGGAAACTGTGCATCCACTGTTTCTCCGCTGACTACAGGGAAGTCCTTTGGGTTCAGTGATCCAGGTCGGTGGTCTGGGATGGTCGAAGTCAGCTGAACTCTTTAGATTTTATAGGGGTCACGTGTTTGCAACTTGTGGTGACCTCGTGCTGGAGCTGGTCCTGGGTCAGCAGCTCACCCTGTCATCATGTCAAGGTGCATGAGCTGGTCTGGTCTAATGTTTTGATTAATGGGTCACCATTAGCTTCACCTGCCAAAGGTTAAACGCAGGACTCCCAAACTCCAACTGTTAGAAGTGATGAAGTCTGGTCGGTGGAACTAGATCATGCCTCAGGACCCGATCTGAAACTGCATCTTCCTCATATCTGTGGACAGACGACACTGGGCTCTGCTCTGTCATTATATGAAGTCTGTTGGTCATACTTTGGATGCAAAAGCTCATTACAGCTGTACCTGTGGGTTACTGCCAATGGAAGACCTCCCTCCACTGTCAGTGCTTTGAATCCAAGGCAGCTGAACTGAGCAACATAAAAACGTGATTTCAGTCAGAGATGATCTGATCAGTGGGTGGCTGAAACTGCTACAGACACATTTTCAGCTCTGGCTTTGATCTCGATAATCAGGATCTTGGATTGCAAGTCTTTATGATGTTCACAATTTTAACATTCCTTCTTGGAGCTGGTGAAACAGAAACTTGCAACTGCCTGTAGCTCAGATCAGATGTTTCCTGAGAGCAGCATGGTTCAGAGTGGAACTTGCTTCAGCATTGCTGAGGTGGAGACATTGCCTGAGCACTGCCCAACAATGAGAAAAAAAATCACCTGGCTCATTCTGAGTCACAGCTGGTTCAGTTTAAATAGCTGGAACTCAGAGTCTTTGGTTTGTCCTGCAGTGAACTCAAACTGACCCAGGTCAGGGTTTGCAGTCAAAATATTCAACTGTTGAAAAATATTCTCATTCTCTTTCCTTCTTTTCCCTGTTTCGTTAAAGACTGTGTTAATGTCATCAGGATAGGTGTGGGATTACAGTTGGTTTGTGAAGGTTAAAGGAGCTGTTGTTACATTTCTGGTGTCTTAATGGGTAGTTAGAGCGCAGAATACTGCACCTGAACATTTCTTCTTCCAGGACAGACTGGACACTACAGTGAGTCCCTATCGGAGAGAGTAGTAGAGACAGAGCTAAGGCTAGCTGCTTAGCATACTACTTTAGTATAGAGGAAAAAGAGTGATAGAACTGGAACAACATTTGTTTTTCTCTCTGGAGACAGATGTTGGTTAGTAAAGGAATGAAGTTTGATGCACAGACTCTGGCGGTTCTTCTAGACTGGTCAGTAAACGGCTATTAGCACTAGCATTAGCTGTAATAGCATTAACAATATGACCTGAATCTTGTTTGATTTCAATGACCTTGAACAACAGACTTTGGCTGTTGTGAAATGCGCTATATTTGGTTTTCAATTCCACATATCTGATAGATCACAGCTTTCCAGGGAAGCCTCTGTTTAACCTATGGAGATTGACATGGAGGATATTTTAAAAGAACACCATGCAACCTAAGCGCCATAAAAGCCAGAGCTGGAACCAGAACCAAATTAGCCTAGCTTAGCATAAAGACTGGGCTTAACCAGTTCAACACATGCCTAGTATTAAATGTCCCATTGAGCCAGAACAGACATGCTACTGTGAGATGTGGGTGTCATGTTTCCACCTGAGTTGTGAACCTAAGGAGATATTTTGAAGGAACATTCAGGTCAGTTTCGATGCCGCTTATGTTTACTCTGAAGAATGCTAGAAGCCTGCGCGACGATGTCTCACCACATTTTCCTAATGCACCCAAAGAGCTTAGAGTGTGTTTAACCTCCATGCCTTAGGTTTAAGGTAAAAACTGGTTTATTGATTTGCCCCCTCTATTAAAGCATAACATGACACTGAAGCTGGTTTCTTGATCAGTTCAAAGTTTCGCTATACAGCGTAGGGATGATGGAGCTGCACATAGGTTTAACTCAGAAAATACTTCAGAAATTGCTGACCAGTGCAGAGAGGAGACTGATGGTTTATGGACAAACAAACCAGCATAACAAAATATAAGGACTAGAATAGAACCCTAAAGGAACCCCTGACTAATGATGGAGTCCATAATTATTATTAATATGTCAGATGTTGTACTGCAACTTGCTCGTCATGGGATTAATCATTAAAGTAGAGTTACTGTGATCGTTGAAGTTTTTGCCAGTGTCTGATTTCATTTAGTGTTGTGAATAAAATAGTTTCATGTTACATATTAGCACAGCTGCTGTAAATTAATTAAAACTAAATTCTTTCATTTTCCTCCCATATTTTTTGGCTTAATAAATTGTTTCCTGTTGGCGACAGCGATACTTCTTTGATGTCCTTAGACTTCTTGTGTAAATCAGGATCTTTAGTCGCAATTAATTAGCACAACTAATTTGGGCAAACTAAAATTTCATCAAACTTTTATTCATGTGCAAAATATTTTCCAATCTAATTTTAACATTTGCTAACAAGCTAGATTATTTGTTTGTAAAACTCAATATTTTCTGTGCAAACCTGAGGGATGCTTAAAATGTAATTTCTTGTATTCTTCAATCTGGAGCCAGGACATGCTGTCACATCAAACATTTCCAATAATGATGATCTGATGCTGAGGCTAATGTTTAGCATGTTAATGTTAGCTGTATTGGCCAGAGCTAAATATCAGAGTTGGTAAAAACGAGAACTTTAGGATCAGATAGCAGCTCCTTTGTGGGTAAATGTCACGTTACCAATGACAATTTACTTGATTGTTAGTTGTTGCTTTCTCTAGGCTGGATATCTATTTTCAAATTGTCTACTGATGCTGTTTAGTTTTAGACTTGATGTTTGATGTCATGTTTTATACTGTTTTACATCTTATTTAAATTCAATTTAGATTCATTCTTTAATCATCAGTTGAACATTATTATTTTAATTATATATTTCTTAAGTAGCTAACATTCTTTGATCATATCGTTAACAACAGAAATGTTTAGCTAAATGATTTTATACTCTGGCTAATCTTACTTTAACTTGCTCAGTTGTTGACCATTTATCATTATTTTTCTAGGTTATGTTTCTCCTGTCATTGTAATAGTTTATTTCGTTTTATTACAGTCAGACCGCCATTTACAGCAAATAAAAATATATTAATTTCAAGTGATAAATTGGATTTAGCTACTAACTCATCCCAGCGTTAAAGCTGCTGTTCAAGATCTCTCTGATCTAAACAGATTGTCAGTTTATAGGCGCGTTGGCGTTAACTGTTGTTGTTATAGTTAATTTCACTGGGTTTTATCACTTTTAGCTACTGTTCAATTAGACACAGCACCAGACACTATTCTGCTGTTTCTAATTCTGTTTGATTTCCTGCTGTTTCCCACTCCCGGTGTTTGTGCGTTTGGGTTGAAAGTAGATAAAACGAGACTGCCAGTCACTGGTGATCCTGAGCCTCTCTGGTCCTCCCTCAGTACTCTGGCATCTCAAGTGCAGTCCATGATGCTCAGCAGTGTCTCCTCTATGAGCGAGGTCAGGTCTGTGAGGCAGGACCCAGGGTTAGAGGCAGGCCGCTGGGCCCAGCCTGGATCAGACTTCCGTCAGAGCCCTGTGGTGGCCTCCTCACCTCTATTGAGGAGGACTTTCCAGGCCTGCTCCTCCTGCTCCTCTTTCCCTCCTCTGCTCCTCCTGCTGCTCTCTCTCCTCACACTGTGTGATTGGTGATGGGCGTGCCACTCGAGGCAGGCCGGCCGGCCAGGGGACTCGATGGGGACAGGGAGGGAGAGGCGGGAGGGAGGTGCAGGGGTGGAGGCCTCCCAGCTCCGTTTGTATACCTACAGCAGAGGAGGCGGGGCCTGAGAACCCTGGCGACAGAGTGAGGCCACGCTGCGCGTTTCGGCCTAGGAGGAACCATCACATGACATCATCAGCTTCTCCTGATTGGCTGTTTCAGACTGTTTAAAGCTCCATTATGAAAAGGAAATAACATAATTATAAAATAAACTTTATTCTTGAATATAAACTGAAAACACAGCGTCATCTCCTGCTGCAGCCTCGTTAGTCTGCTCGACTCATGTAACTCATTTTAAGCACTAGATACAATCTAGCGGGTCTGGTTCAGGAACCAGCTCCTGGATCTATCTGGTGTATTCAGAGACTGGTTTCTGTTTTAACCTTCCCACCTCTCTGCAGAGGCGTGAGGTGCAGGTGGCTCTATAAATCCAGATAAAATAAACTGGATTTTACCCAGGACTTTTCTGACCCATTGAACCCGTCTGTTACTATTCAACAGTTATTCATACAGAAAACTACAGGACAAATACTGGAACAGACAGAACATTCAAACACACAAACGCGGTCAATATATGTTTAAAGTCAGCTGAACTGGGGATGTCTGCTCAGGTCTGTAGACCATTCTTTACGTGATCGAGGCGAGTCATGACCTGAACCCACAGTGAAGCAGCTCAGCTAAGCATTAGATCATTGAACCTTTTTTCATTGAAAGATATAGGGGCTGAGCTCCACCATTTTGGTTGTTGTGTGATGTGACCGCTTCCATGTGAGACCAAAATTACCACAGAAAAATCAACCTCTATGTGAAAAAAAAAAACCTTCATCTGTTTTTCATTGCTCCATTATTGCTTCCTGTGTTTGAAAAAAGGTAATGTGAATTAACTGCACAAATAAACAACCTCAGTGTAATATCCTGCAAACTCCATGAATGTAACATGCTGTGAATGAAGACCAAAACCAGAGTTTACTTTCTGTCTGTTTCTATTCAGCTCCTACAAGACCAACATGTTTAAACCTGCAGATTACTGACTGAAATGACTTGTTTCCTCCTCCTGCACCTGTAAGCCTTCCATAAACATGGTTATGTTTTCCTCTTTTCATACATCATTTACCCTGTAGTCAGTGGCCTGGTTTGCCTGCCTTGGCGTCGAGCCCTGTGTAGCCAGGGGTCAGGCTGTACAGGTGACATCTGGTCTGGGAGACTCTGGGCGATCTCCTCAGGCCAGCAGCAGCTCTGCATGAGCCGACAGCTCAGCTCTGGCTGGCACAGACACACAGGTTCATTCTCGGCGACAACCAGGAAGTGAGTTAGCATGCTGGCGTAGCTCTTCCTGTTCCCTAAATCCCAGAAGTCAGTGTGTTTCTGGTTAAATGGCTGGAAATAAGGTCTGTGGTTTTTAACACAAGCTCAAGACATTTTCAGGTTTTTTATTCTCAACATAAATGAATTCGATAAATCCCACTCTGATATTTAGGCTTTCGTGTCTTAAAAGGCGGTTGCTAACGAGTGTCTAAATGAGACTGGGGGTTATGGGGCGTTAACATGAAGCCATCTACTCACTGATCACCTTTACAGCCTCATTGCCTTCTACTCCGCTCTGGAAACTATCACTAACTTTCTGAAGAAGGCTTTCTTTCTGGTTTTAGGTTTAAAACCTGGACCAGGACTCTGACCTGCTCTGGGCCTTGGCGTCCTCCAGCACTTTCTTCTGGTCCAGGATCAGCTGGTCTTTCTTGGCCAGCTGGTTCTCCAGCTCAGTGATCCTGTGATTGGCTGCCTCCAGCTTCTGTCTCTGTTGGACCTCGCTGTCCTTCAGACGCTGGTACTCCTTACCCACACTGCACTGCAGCATGGGCCTCCTGACCACACACACACACACACACACACACACTGAGACATATATAACGTGGTCTAACACTTCTTCAACAAACTGATGTAAAACAAGTAAAATGTTGTCGTGACAGAGACGTGTCGTTACAGACCTCTGACAGCAGGAGGTGCTGTCCAGTCTGTTTCATGGTGCCTTCAAGTTCCAACTCAGAGGTCGGAATTTAAGAGTTGTTGTGTGTGTGTTGTTCGTCCCATGTGTATCTCTCCTCCCTCCAACTGTTCACTCAGAGTGTTGTGTGTAGTTGTGTTGTGTGTGTTGTGTTGTGTGTTGTGTGTTCTCACAGTCCAGGTGTGTATCTCTCCTCCCTCCAACTGTTCACTCAGAGCTCTGTTGGTCTCTCGGAGGAGGACGAGCTGCTGGTTCAGCAGGTAGATCTGCTGCTGCAGCTGCTCACTGCTGCACAGCTACACACAACACACAGACACACAGACACACAGACTACCTGCTTTAACACAGCACATACTAACACATCAGCCACACAATCCCGTCCTTTACACTCGATGACTTTCACACAAATGTTATTGTCATGTGAAACATTAACTCTGAAACCGTCCAATCACAGATCTCCTTGGTGGCTTAATGGGGTCAGCTCATTCAGCGTTTAACATGTAGCTACTGAAGCTCCCTCAGATCTCTCAGCCTGCTGTGGCCTCCTGAAACAGCCAATCACAACACAAGAGGTTTTCATTCAGCCAATCAGAAGGCAGGACCAGCGTGCTCCTCTTTACTGATGTGTTGTTGTTTGTTGCTGTTTCATCGGCTATTATTGAGTGTTTTCTCTGCTGTCTGTGTGTATACAGGTGTGTGTGTCTGTGTGTGTTACCTGCAGCCTCTGGTTGTCTCTCTGCTCGTCCTGCTGTTGCAGCAGCAGTTGTTGGATGTGTGTGTGCAGCTGGTCGGTGTGTGTGTGTGTGTCCTGCTGCAGCTGTGTGTATCGTCTTTGTTCTTCCTCCAGACTCGACTTCAGAGACCAGATCTCCTCGTCCTGCACGCCTAGCTGAGCCCTGCCACTGACACACAATAGGCAGACAGGCAGACAGGCAGACAGGCAGACAGACAGGTCAGAGGTCACCAGGACCATCAGTTCAGTTCAGTAAAAGTTCGACTGATTTTTACTGAATCAAACATCACAGAGAGAGCGGTGTCTCTGTTAAAGCGTGTTACCATGGCGACGCTATGCTCCTCCAGCACCGTGGCGTTGATGACCCTCCGCAATGACCCGGTTTCCTGGCAATACTGCGGCGAAAGCGTTCGTTACTGGTGACATGGATCAGCGGCAGCTGACTCCTCAGAGACGGCAAGCTCCTCCCCAGGACTGGGCCTGACAACACACACACACACACATACACACAGTGAAACTCGGTCCTCGGCATGTTTTTATCTACACAGGGAGTCGGCCATGTTTCTACAGGAGCCCAGGGCAACTGTTCCAGGTAACAGTCGGCTGCAGTCTGCGTTCTCACACTAGATGGCTCAAAGCCTCCTGCTGCTGGGCCTCGCTTGAAGTCAGACACTGAGGGTTTGAAGGTTTTTGGCGTGACTCAGAGACACGCGATCTGATCCAGCTTCTGTTGTTCAGCTCGGTCTCAGAGGAAACTGATCAGCCTGAACAGGCCTGAGGGTCCAGACAGAACAGGACCACATGACTTGCAGCCAAAACTAGCACTGATGGATGGGCAGGCTAGTTAGCCTGGTTGATGGAGGACTGGTGCCATTCATGTACATGCTGATTTAATGCACAAGAGTCAGAGTCAGTAGGTTTAACAACAGCAGGGGCGTGTCCTGGCGCCACCTACTGTCAGATCTGCTCAGTGATCAGAACTGATTGCATGTCTCAGACTAGAATCAGTCGTCAACAGGTGAATCCACATTAACCAGGTGTGTGTGTGTGTGTGTTTGTGTGGTTTCAAACACCTTTAGTTTCATGCTCACTGTTTACCTCAATGTCCGATCCACCGACTTATTCACTGCTGACAACCTGCGACACACACACACACACACACACACACACACACACACACACGAGTGTCGGTGAATCAGACTCACGTTTAACAGCAGAGGTCGTCCAGTAAAAACATTTATTTAGACCTAATGAACCTTATTGTTTAATATTGTATATTCTTATTTGTATTTTTCATTGTGTGTTGTTTCAGTGAGAGCAGACATTTAACTCTATAACTGGAGAAACAGCAGCTCTGGATGACGTCCATTAAATCATCAGAGACTTCTGTTCATCAGCGGATTAAATAACTGATCAGTAGTTTGAGCAGTACATCAGACCTCTGTCAGGCTGCGTGAATAGAAAACCTCTGCCTCTCTAGAGGCAAAAACACTCAAAGCTCGGTTGAAATCCTGAGCAGAGGAAACAGGCAGTGGAAACTAGGCGGATCTAATTCCTCAGGGCTCCATGTGGGTCCCAGTCTCCACCGCCTCCTGCTGGGCGTCGTGGGCGTGGGTGTCCGTGGAGCGATCAGCTGGTCAAAACCTCCAGAGACAGGTGTGATTCCTCCCCTTCCATATCCTCCTCCTTCTCTGCCCTGCTGCTCTCTCAGCACCTCCTACAGGACAGCCCAGACTATGGGACCACTGATCAAAACAAAGAGACCTGCATGGATCCTGTGCCTAATTATTAACATCTCCCGAGTTTGGCTGAAATCCGGCTGATACTGATCAGTTTGTGTAACTCTGCAGTCACACATGCTGTAAACTGTGTGTGTCTGTGTGTGAATAAGGAACAAAGCCTGCTTCATTCAGATATTTAACTATATTTGATAAGATTGGCGATCATCCGCTGGTGGTGAGTTTTCACGCCAGCCTGCTGCTATGGGACAAACAGCAACTGGCATGAACACACACTGTTCTGTTGTAAACGAGCTGTGAAAACTCATTTCCCCTCAGGAAAAGAAAGAATGAATCTGAATGTGTGTTAAACAGAAAGTGAATTCAGACTGATCAGCCTCTGTGAGACCTGGTCTGGCTGAGATCCTCCTCTCAGTCCACTGGCGTTCCCTGAGTCTTCCTCCCGATGAAAGGCGTGGCGGCCAGGGAAGCGAGCCAGCTCAAACAGGAAGCTCATAGAGGCGGACTCTGCTCAGAGGAGGGGCCTCCCTCCTCTGATCTGTGGGTGGGGGTGAAGCAGGCGAGATGAGAAGGAGGGAGGAGGGAGGAGGAGGAGGTAGGCGGGGCCAATCATCACGGCCGAGGGGGTGGAGGTGAGGAGGGGCGGGCTGAGAAGGAGGGGTGGGACTCCTCTGATCAAGCCTCTGCTGAACTTTGAGAAACACAGCACGGGTTTATCACGGTTCACTGCACAGACCTAGACATGACTTGCATCTTGCCAGTGCTCACCCTGTTTACCATCATCCTGACTGGTCTTTGGACCTTCAGGCGCTAGCAGAGGTGTTCCTAATAAACTGATCACTGTGTCTCATTTTAATTAATTGTTCACAGCAGAATTGAGAGGAACACCTGTGACACAACTCCTCACTGTGTGTGATTTCATTTCGTGCTCTTCAGGGATAAATAAAGTTGTCTAGTTGAATTTAAAACAGGTGTGTGAGTGACGCCGTGTCTCGCCACTCTCTGGGTCAAACACCTGGTGTGACTCTTCCTCTGCCTCAGGTGTCTCTAGAATCCAGGTGCAGTGGAACTTTCTGATCTCAGCTCCTCTGATCTGACACAGGAAGTCACTCAGATCGATCAGCTGATCAGCTCACCTCCACTGCTGCTGTTGTTGATCACATCACTCTGACCTCTCTCCTCCTTCTCTGTGATTGGCTGCTGCTTCACCTGCGATGACACAGAGAGAGACTCTTTCACAATAAAAGCCTCACAGCTGAGGAGAGCAGAGAGTGAGGTCTACCTGTGGTCCTGACCTCACCTGGCTGTTGATGACAGGAGCCGGTCCTCCATCCTGGTTCTCCTCAGTCAGTGGAGTCACAGGGATGGAGGCTGAGGAGGGACATTTCACACCTGGAGACACAGCAGGAGTTTACTCAGAGAAGACACAGGTGATCGAGCTGCTCACACCTGTGTGTGTGTGTGTCCACCTGGAGAGGGAGGTGGTCCTGCTCAGTGGTGGGTGAGCCTGCAGGTTCAGGTGGGGCGTGACAGACCGCACTGAGACGCAGGGGCCCCATGTGACATCACCCACCTGACAGAAACATGAGGCTCGCTGATCCGACCTGATCAGACCTGATCAGACCCGTCCAGGAGTCTCTCTACATGTTGCTCTACATGAGCTTCAGTGCTTCCTCATCTCCATATTAGCAGAGGAGACACCAAGGCGTTGCAATAGTTAAATAACATCCTTTCTCACCACTTCCTTGACCTGCGAACGCTATGAGGAAGGGAAAGAGGAATCAGGTGCTGAGAACCACGGTGTTTAGAGAGTGATCTGACCGCATCTACACCAACTTTATTTAGAACGTGCGATAATGTAACAGAGACACAAACTGCCGTAGCTACAGTTCAATGAAGTTTCTGTAATATAACAACAGTGAAATAGGTTGATCCATTATTCAGACAGATGTTTGGGTTCCTGTTCTGACCTTGACCTTTAACGTCCAAGTAACCAGAGAAAAAATGATTGTTAGAGAACCTATGATTTCATGAGTTTCTTGGCCTGTTGTTTCTACATGTTGATCTGCTGCAGCAAGGAATCATGGGACGTCATCCTGGTGACAGGAGATAAGACAGGGCAGAAGCAGTGAAGGAGACCTGGACCAGGTCTACACTCGGGTTTGAACCTTCCTAAGGATAAAGGACTACTGGACCGCAGCCTCCGGTTCAATAACATGTTCTTCAGCTGGTCCTGAACAGGACTCAGAGAGTCTGATGATGGCGGAAGAGGTGACGCCACTGTTAGCTATCTGAGAGCAGGAAGTGTTGAATATCAGCTGAGGCAGAGTCAGACGTCCGGACGGCAGCGCGGACACACTGAACTTCCTGTCAACACACACATCATCAATCGCTCCCTCTGCCTCACATCCTGATCCCGACCCACCTGACTCTACTTCTTCCCCCGATCTTCGACACTGGAGCTCAGTCACCATCAGGAAACCATCAGATCTTTTTTCATTCATTCATTGTTCAAATGTGATGTCAGCTTCTGGAACGCTACAGACAGATCATAGTTTCCTCAGTTTCCATTCGAATGGAAGTTGTGTTTAAATGAAAACGTGACTTTATGCTGTTGCTTGGTTTAAATCACATGAGCTCAGTAACACCTGTGCACACTCATGATGTTTGTCCAAATATTTCATTGCAGTGGTTTTAATGGGTTTCCTTTCTGCAGAGATTAAAGGTTTTTAACATCAGACTGAGTCCTCCTTAACACACAGACTGATGTGGTTTCTGTGCTGACCGTCGTGCGTACAGGAAACCCATTAAAACCCTGTTCATATTTGCCCTGACGCTTAATTTATTCTGCCTTGTTCCAGCTCTCTGACTACCCCCGTCGCTACTCCACAGATGAAAGGTGAACAGCAGCAGCAGAGATCAGACGTAACGTAGAGCAGCTGACTGAGCTGAAGGATCAACAGTCAGCTCAGAGCCTGGGTTTCACATTCAGGATCAGGATCAGGTTTGAACAGTGGAAGGTGAACCAGGACCAACCAGCTTCCTGCTGCTTCCTCTGTCTCAGTGGAAGCTGCAGCATCAGTCACTGCTGTCATTTTATCTTCAGTGGAAAATGTGTGGTTAGACACTGACCTGAGCTGCTGAGCGTCTCTGAGCTGTGAGGACTGGGACTGAGGTCCAGGAGAGGGAGGAGGGAGGGCAGCGGGGGAGGTCTGGGTGAGGAGGAGGAGGAGGAGTAAACGTCCTCCTCACAGGAAGACTCCAGAGGGTCCAGAGACACTCGGGAGCACTCGATGACGATGTCGTGGACTTCATAACACCTCCACCTGAGACAGGAAGTCACCACAGTTTACTACTCACAACGACAACAACAACAACACCACCTGATCCACAGTCAGGTCAGTGAGCAGCTGTTCTGGAGCTTTCAGTCAGTCTTCACTGTCCTCAGCTCTTCATCCACGCTGGTCTCTCTCCTCCACCCGAGCTCCCGACGAGGTTTAGAGAAGCAGTGACTCTGGTTCAGAGCCTGAAGGATCTGAAGTCATTATTCAGCCGGTTTATGTCAGTGTGAGTGTGTGAAGCTCAGACTTCAGACTGAGTGAAGCTGAGGTTTCATTAAAGATCAGACTTCACATGGTGCTTCAGGATAAAGCTGAAACTGCTCTGAACATTTGAGATGAACCTTGAGCCTGTGAGAGGCTGAGACTCCTGCAGTAACATCATCATGTGATATGATCAAAAGCTCCAGAACAGCTGCTCAATGGACCTGATGTTTCCTCTACGCCTGCTCTGAAGGTCTGCTGTGACCTCTGAACCTCAGGGTTTAGATCATATCAGAGAGACAGTCCAGCAGCAGGTGTGACCAGGTTCAGGTCTGTTCTCTGCGTCTGGACCGGTACTGACCTGGATGGGTCCAGTTCATAGTCCTGAGTCCCTGTGACGAGCTCTGGGTGAACCCGGACGTGTTCCAGCATCGGCTGAGAGACAGAGACAGACAGAGGACGTCAGCTCCTGTTATCTGAGAAACGCTGCAGCTGCTGTTTACAGCAGCTATTTCTGTGTCAGTCTGGACCTGGACCTGGACCTGGTCCAGCAGCTGTTCACGTCTGCTCAGCTTTCACTCACTTACAGTCACAGTCTGACTCCTACACTAAAAACAACCAATCACTTCTCTGAGTTTCACATTATTACTCTGTGTTTTACAGCTGTAAACAAAAATATAATGTTAGCATGGACTCTGCTGGTCTGTCCTGGTCTGTACTGACCTTGATGATCTCCTGGAAGGTGTCCAGGTTCTCCTTCATGCTGTAGTGGAGTCTCAGGTAGGAGATGAAGTTACAGGGGAACATCCCATACAGACGGTGGAACAGAGAGTACACACCTGCGTGGAGGTGGACCAGGTGGACCACAGGAACGTGACCTGCAGGAGACGACAAGCAGCCAATCAGAACGCCCGGCCGACCAATCAGAAGGCAGGAGTCAGAAATACAAAGCTGACAGTGTGTTACCGGGGTTTCTGTAGCTCCAGGACGCGAGGCGTCCGAACACGTCAAAGAAGTCGTAGATGTGTTGTTTCCCAGCCTGAGGGATCATGGGTAACAGAGTGATGAGGACCAGGACTGCGGTGATCAGGACCACCACGTCACTGTCCGTCTGAGGAGACACAACAACAACACAATAAACACAGACACACCTGTACACCTGAGCATTCACGCCATCATGTTGATAATGTCACAAGGACATGGCGGTGCGTTCAATGACCTCTGCGGTGTTAGTGTGGTGTTCCTAATAAAGTGATCTCAGAAAGCTGTGACTGACGTAACTGGATAAACCAGGTCCCAGGTCTGAGACCAGTCTGAGTCAGTTTTATCATTAATAGTAGTAGGAGTTAGTATTACTATCAGTACTCAGTATTACTGGTAGTATTAGTATTAGTATGAGTGTTTTTACCTTGAGGCAGCGCAGCAGGGACGGCAGCAGGGCTGAGCGGCTGATGTGATGAACCCATGGAGGCTGTTTCCGGATCAGGTGACCCAGCAGGGTGAGAGCAGCCAGTCTGGACCCAGGTCTGTTCAGAGACTCATTCAGCTTCTCCAACAGGGGCTGATGGTTAAAAACATTTCTAACCATTAACAGCAGGTAAAAACACCTGAGCAGTGCAGTGAGACGCAGAGCTGACCTTGTGATGAGGCTCTCTGATGGAGGACAGGAGGAGCACCACCTGAGAGGACGAGGAGTCCAGGTAATACTCCACCAGAGAGGAGAGGACAGCACCTCCTCTGTCTGAGAGGAGAAACCACAGGTCAGACAGACAGCAGGAGACAGGTAGAGACAGGTAGAGGCAGGTAGAGGCAGGTAGAGACAGGTAGAGGCAGGTAGAGGCAGGTAGAGACAGGTAGAGACAGGTAGAGACAGGTAGAGAGAGACAGGTAGAGGCAGGTGGAGAGAGACAGGTAGAGAGAGACAGGTAGAGGCAGGTAGAGGCAGGTAGAGACAGGTAGAGAGACAGGTAGAGCCAGGTAGAGGCAGGTAGAGACAGGTAGAGACAGGTAATAACCTGGTTTCAGAGTTCTAGAACATCACTTCACTTGGTGACCAGGAAGTAAAGGAGGACTTGTTGAACCTCTACTCAAACACTCTGCAGGTGAACTCACCTGCACTCAGCTGCTGGTTGACTGCTGCTCTGACTTGCTCCGCCTCCTGCAACTCTGAGCTGTCCAATGAGAGCAAGAGCTCACTGATACTCACCTGCTCCCTGGACATGGTGAACACCTGGAGACACACACAGGTTGTGTATTGAGCCTGTCCTCTGTCCTCAGCTCCTCCCCATTACACCTGTCTCCTCTCTAACAACACACCTGAGAAACTGCTGACACACCTGATGTAGCCCTGAAGGCCTGCTACACGCCCACATTCACCTCATCTAACAGACCTCTGATAGTCCTGCTAAACATCACCTCAGGTTCCCAACCACAGAGCACCTGAGATAAGGAGGGGGCGGGGTCCTGACTGACCTGTCCACAGGTGTGTGACAGGTGTGTGATGATATATCAGAGGTAGATGTTAATAGTTCTTATCAGTATGTTTCTGTCTGACCTCAGTTTGTCTGTGTGAAGTAAAGTTTGTGTGAATGTGAATCAGCTTCTTCTCAAACTTTAATTCAAACCTATTTGATAAAATCCTGTTTAGTTTAAAACTGATAAAAGTCAGTCTGTGGTAAAACTGTTTAGAACTTTACTCTCCAGATCATTTTGTGTGTACCGTGTCTCTGACGTCACTGCCGTTATGTAATAGATTGCTGTTACGTCACTATAAGACGTTTTCAGTTCTGCTCTGAAGCTAGCCGTTAGCATCGCTCTCCTCCCCGCTGTAATAAACCACAGCTCTGTGCTCGGACTCACTTTGACCGAGCTAGCTGGCAGATAAGTTAACATGCCAACTGGTCGGTGCTAAGCTAACCCGCTAACAGTCTGCAGCACATTGGCTAACAGGGCAGCTGACAGCGGTTTCTTCTTGCCCAGCAGCTCTTGCGTCACTTCCGGCGCAGACGCCGATTATTAACGTAAAATACAAACTTAAACATGAAGTTTAATGTCAGAAAATCCGCGTTACCTTCAAACCTGTTGATCCGTGCAGGGCGCAGCCATATTGAGCAACACAAAACCCCGCCCCCCCGCAGTAACCTGACACCGCCACCTGTCAATCAACGTCAGGACGCGTTCAAGGAGCCAGGGGACGGTGGGAAAAATTAGCTTAACTTGAAATCAGAGAAGATTTCATTATTTATCGTCATTAATAAAGTAGCATGTGACATTATTTATTGTTAAATTTACACTGTTCTATACATCTAATATTTTATTATTATCTGTTGGATATATTAATCTCAGGAGGCGTGGAGTTTTTGTTTATTGTTTAAATAGGGTAAGTTAATATTATGTATCTGTCCATTACCTGGATCAAGCATTGAACATTGTTCCTACTAATACAATGAAAATAAGAAATAAAAAATAGATAAATATACAGAATCTATGGAAGCCCATTCATGCCAAGAAAATAACGTGGACAGACAAAATTGATATGTGAAAGTCCTTAATTGACCTGTAATGTTTGGGTAAAGGCAGCTTTGTTGTTAAAGTGTGTGTGAGAGCAGCAGCTGTGTGTGTTGATTGAGTAACTTTCACTTTAAAGTCAGTTTACGTCAGAACAAAATAAACCTGGAGCGGAGCAGCAGAGAATTATTGTACATAATCGTTTTAAGACAAATTAAGATAAGACCTTCCTGATCCAGGGGAGACTCTGTCATTATAGATTCTCTCGTGTCTGAACTGACATCTTCAGGTCTCTCCACAGGTGTTAGACTTGTCCTGAAGACTCTCCTGTGTTGACTGTTTGCTTCAGGTCTCTGTTGAGCTGGATCAACTCCACCACCACCACCAAAGCACGAAGCTGCCACTACCATGCTTCACCATAGGATCTGGTAAACTCCCAGCTGTGTCTTCTGTCTCTCCATCTCTGCAGAGCACTGAATTTCTGTTGAGCGACTGTTGGGTTCTTGTTGCTGGTTTTATACTTTTGCCTTTGGAGGCAGAAACAGCCTCTGCACTTTGAAGAGTCGGCTTCAAACTTTTCTCTTTGATAAAGCTGATAGGTAGAGCTGGATCAGACCTAAACCTGAACCTCGTTATGCTGCTAGACTTGAGGGATATACTTTCCCATAAGTTCCTGGGAATTCATTGTTTTTGTCCTGACATGCAGAGTGAATTGTTGGACCTTATATACACAGGTATGAGTCTCTAAACTGTCCAGTCAGTTCAGTTTGTAACAGGTGGACTGCAGTCAAGTTCTGGACACATGTCAAGGATAATTGAAGCAAACACCTGACCACGGTCTGAATATTTGTGTCTATCGGAGATTTCAGTTTTTGGTTTTTAAAAATTCCCAAAACCATGTTTCCACTTTGACAATCAATCCATTCAAAATGAAAAGGGTCTGAATACTTTCTGAACCCTGTTCTCATGAGTCTAGGTCTGAGAACAGGAGGTGTCCACTGAGAATTTTCCCAGCAGCAGACCTGTGGGAGATAAGAGGTTTCCCTCAGTGGACGCTGAATAAATAGCAGCAGGTGTTCAGCTGGTGAAGCACAGCGACAGACAGGTGAACAGGTGACGATGTTGCTGGTGGTGGTTCTGTTCGGCGTCTGGCTGAACTCGACCTCAGCTGCAAAGGTGAGTCACAGTTTCATTCACTGTATTTAATCTGTGGATCTGATCAGGAGTGTGGGACGTTTGTCTGAGGGAACGTGTCTGTAAATGTTAATGTTGAATGTTAATTGCAGTTTTCACTGTATATTTACGCTGGTGTTTACTCAGACGTCTAAGACAAGTTTCTCCAGAGGGAGACAATAAATGCAAATCCTCATTGTTATTACTGACGACTGAGTGAATAGTTTAGTTAGTTTAAATTTCTGAACTTTTGATCGTCTAATAATGACTTTCAAAGTTAAAGTTTAAAGTTTAAACTGCTGTGACTTCATACATGTACAGACTGGCATATTCTTCAAATTGAACTTTTAATATGAACAAATCAGCCGAGGAAGATCAGCTCTGGATATTTCTAATGAATATATTAATTATTCCTGTCTTCTCTCTGTCATTTATTTGAGACTAAAAGCTGATTGTTGATCTGGAAACACTGTTTAGTGGACGAAGGATCTGAAGAGTTAATAACATGTCTCTGCGTCATGCTTGTGTTGCCTTCAGTGTCTCTGTCAAACAGTGTGTAAATCACAGACTCAACAGGTGACGTCTTTATCCTTAGATCTACCTGTCTGTACATGCACACCTCAGTGATGTTTGTGTGTCTGTATTTGTGTGTGTATAGCTGGGGGTGGTGCAGACGGAGGGGGGGCAGGTGGAGGGGAAGAGCCACAGGATGGGACTCTTCAGGAGCGTCGATGTCTTCAAAGGAATCCCCTTCGCTGATGTCCCCGGAAAGTGGGAGAAACCAAAACCTCATCCCGGATGGAGCGGTAACTCACTGACACATGACATCACACTTCATCCATCCACAACAACTACAGCTCCCAGAATTCACTCTGTTATGAGTCATCCGATCAGAGAGCGTCAGCCTCTGTCGCTGTGCTGAGGTCAGAGGTTGACCTTTGACTTTTTGATCAACTCAGGAGCCGTGGAGTTTGGTTTTGGGTATGAATGGAATCATCTCCTTAGCAACAGCAGCTGAGGCTCATGGGTAATGTAGTATCTTAGGTTAAACCCAACAGAAAACAAACTGACCTGAGTCTGAAACTAAATAATCTCATCTTAAAAGTGATGTGGGGTCATGACTGTGGTACAGGTACATGCAGGTGTCAGTCAGCATCACATGACCCCTGCAGACTGGGAAAGGTTTTTTTCTCTAATGAATAACAGACTCTCTGGATCCAGAGCAGAATTAACAACAGTGTCTGTTGTTTCCAGGGATCCTGAAGGCCACAAAGTACCGGGATCGCTGCTTGCAGGTGACTCTGCTGCAGACCAAAACCCAGGGCAGGGAGGACTGTCTCTACCTGAACATCTTTGTTCCACAGGGACGATCACGTATGTAATACACACTCAGAAAAATATCTTCCCAACACAGCTTTTATTGTGAAAGTCTCCCCTCAGACTGACAGTAGAAGAATAGGAAGCTCTGCTGACTGAGGTCATGTGGTCAGTACGTTCCCGTTGGCAGCGTGTCTAACATTTGATTTTATTTCTCCGTCATCAGGTTTTTAAAACATTAAACTGGTCGCAGCAGAGAGAGTGATCTCTGATCATCACTGATCTCTGACTGAAATTTAAACTGTGATTATTTCCTATTAATGAACCTTCAGACCTGCGTCCACAGGAACTCAGTCTGAGACAAATCAACTTTCACTCAGAGGTCACAGCAGCTGTATACTTTACTCAATCAGACATAAGGACTCTGAGTTTTATATTGTTCAGTTCAGAGCTGTGGAGATTACAGCATTTACTTCATTCATACATGATTTATTTTATAATCCTGTAGCCTGAGTTCACTGCAGAATTATCTCATCCTCCTGAGACTCTGTGTCCTCACACAGGGATGTTACATTTTAAGTTTAATAACTCCACTATTATAGTTGGAGAACTGCATTTTGTTGTCATCACATATTTCTCTGTGAAAATACTTTGTGAGTAACTCGTGAATAGCATTCTCACTCTACGCAGATGACTGATGCCTTCATGTGACCTTCCCCTCAGAGAAAAGTTGGAGGTTTTTCTCATTCACTTCAGCTCAGTCAGAGTTTGATCACAGCAGCATCTAGTGGACATCAGAGGAACTGCAGCTCAGAACACGATGACGATCCTGGTTCTCTAACCCTCCTGCTCTCTGTCTCCAGTGTCGACCAACCTCCCGGTGATGGTGTACTTGTTCGGCGGCGCCTTCCTGTTGGGGGCATCCAATGACTTGGCGATCCTCGGAGACTCTCTGTACGATGGAAAGGAGATGGCCGACAGAGGCGGGGTCATTGTCGTCACGGTGAACTACAGAGTTGGGACGCTGGGTTTCCTCAGCACCGGAGATGCCCGACTGCCAGGTCTGACCAAAACTACAACTACAACACTGTCATTTCTACTGATGTAAACAGTTATTCATATTTTATTTATAATTTAACATTTGAAGGAAAAACAGACTTATAATACCACTGACAGAAGAGCTCGACAAGACCTCTGAGACAGGAACAAACAGACAAGGATTTCACATGATCCAGAAAGGAGTTCCAGGTTGTAAGTTGTAAGTTGTCAAGTTGACTGAGTGAAGTGAGTCGTATGTGATGGAAATAACGAGGGGGAAGAGTTAATAGTTCTTCATCAACATCTCTGAACTGGAAGAATCAAAATAAATGTGAACGAGGTGGAAAGATCAGGGCTCCTAAAGGAGAGATGATTTTACAAAAGATACAGAGAAATTCCTCAGCACAACTTTAAGTATTCTGATTATTTTTTGAAGAGTTAACCAGCAAACATTCATTTGACCAAACAGTCAGTGATGACCTAAATGATCTGACACTTTTATCGGTGGACGTTCTCCTGCAGTCTGACAGGCTAAAAGCATAAAAAGTCTCAGTGTTTCGGGGTCAGACTTGGATTGAACTGGTGTGTTTTGGTGTCTGCTGGTGATTTCCCAGCATGCATGTTATCAGAGGAACAGTGTGTTTGCTGTTAGCAGATAAAGTGTGGCTGTTAGCTCAGCTGCTAAACACTGCTCAGATGTGACGAGTCAGACAGAATCCAGTCGGTTGGGTATGGTGACAGACGGCGAGGACCTCAGGTGGAGCTCAGGTATCAGGTGGGATGTGGCTTTACAGCCAGGACTGAGTCCTGCCACTCTGGTTCCAGAACACGTCTGCTGTTGCATTCACTGACCTTTGTCTCTGTGAATTGAGAAACAATCAACCAATCAGAACTTTCTGGAGGAAAAAAAAAAAGGGAAAATCCACTTCCTGTGACAGAGACAGAATCAGCAGAGTGGAGGTTTCTGGCACAATTTCATCTACCTCAAAATAAATAACAGAAAAATGAGACGTCTGCAGGCGTGAGTCAACTGAAATCAGTTTATGACGCTTCCTCAGTCTGTGACAGGAAATACTGATCATTTGACTTCTGTTACCTCTCAGGTAACTACGGCCTGTGGGATCAGCACGCCGCCATCTCCTGGGTCCGCAGGAACATTGAGGCGTTTGGAGGAAACCCCGACAACATGACCATCTTTGGCCAATCAGCCGGTGCCGCCAGCGTCAGCTACCAGGTCAGAGGTCAAAGACATCTGTCAGAGTAAGGGAGGGGTTAAAGATAAAACTGAGATGACAGAGGAAACTATGATACCTGTCTTAACATTTCAACTCAGTCATCAAACATAAATAAAACCATGGTGGATCAAAATGACAACTTAAATTTTATTTATCCTTAATTTAATTTAATTTTTAAAAATAGAGTCTATAAAACTTTGATTATTGTATCACAATGATCAAAATTACTGAGTTACTGAGTCAAAGCTTTGATCTTTAAAAGTCAAAATGTGTAGCACGTGTGAAAAAGAATATCTCAGATTACTGTTAGAAATGACCCACACAGTCATTCTGACTTTTACTATTGTAACATTAAATCTATATTGCAGTGGGTGGAATGGTAAATTATTATGACTGTCTCTAAATCTTGACTGTTCGAAGCTGTTATTCAGATTTTGACTGATCATAGTCTCTGGGTTATTTTGACTTGTTTAAATAAAGATAATCTTACCTCTCACTAACTCATTATGACATTATGATTCTTGAATTTAAAAAAAGTCCAAATTTTGAAATAGTTTAGAATAATTTTAAATTTCTATGGGTATTTGTATTTTTATTATTTCATCATTATTTCTTCTCTCTGGTAGAAATGACTTTCTGGCAGATGAGTGGAGGTTTGTAAGAGCTGAACGATACAAACATGAAGGAACCTCATCATGTCTGTCTATCTCCTCAGATGCTGTCTCCCTACAATAAAGGGTTATTCCGCAGAGCAATCACACAGTGTGGTGTTGCCCTCAGTCCCTGGGCTCTGCAGAAGAAACCCATGGCTCTCACCAAGAAGGTCCACACTCTGCTGCATGTCATCACCTGAAAACCAGAGCAAACTTTATCTGCTCCATCATTTATTAAGTCCTGTTTAGTATCATAAATCATCTGGTTTCTCCTGACTGTGAACGTGTTGGCAGGAGGTAATTCTGCTGACTGTAGACGACTGAGAGCCTGACTGAACTGTTTCTGTTTCTGCAGATCGCCCGTAAGGTCGGCTGTTCGAGAACTGACGTGGATGAGATGATAACGTGTCTGAAGATGAGCGACCCGGTCGGTCTCACCATGGCAGGAAAAATCGATGTGCTGCTTATTCTCGGAAAAGGTTGGACCAACAGGGATGAACAAAAACACATCTGCATTAACTGACACACAACTTGTAAGATAAACCAGCTTTTGACTAGTAGAGGGCAGAATTTACCTTGGGTCCTTCATTTATCTGGATCATCAAGGTTTAAACGATATGATTACATAAACTTGATCATGTTTTCATATGATAAAGATCCAGACATGTTGCTTACTCTGTACATTTTGACGCTCTTTCTTTTTCCAGTTATATTAATTTTGGCATTAAAACACTATGAATTGTGAGTAATATGCTTAAAATAATTCAGCATAAATGCAGACAGGTGGAAAATGTTTGTAGAAGACAAAAAAACTGGACTGGAGATTCTCAAACACTGAATGGTTTCATGGTTGCAGAACCTCTCTTGGACAGAGTGAGTTAAGGTTTGTGAAACTCTGTCTCTGTCTGTCCTCTCTGCAGGTGTAGTCATGGATCTCCTTGAACTTGCTCCGGTGGTTGATGGTGATTTTATCCCTGATGAGCCCAGTAAGCTGTTCCACAATGCCGCTCAGTTTGATTATATGGCTGGAGTCAACAGCATGGATGGACACATTTTTGCTGGAGTGGACGTTCCTTCAATCAACCAAAAAAATGGCAACACCACTGTGTGAGAAACATCACTACATCACTATAGGCCTGCTGGGACTTTTATTTTGAAATAAAAAAACAGTAAAAATCAGTAAAAACCAGACTCAAAGAGAGCTCACAATAACTTAAACTGAGTTGTTTATGATCGCACTCGTAGTAAGGTTTTCATGTCATCATCACAGATTTAACATCATGCAATGCAAAGGCAGTAAAGGATGTAATATTTTTATCCTGTAATTCCAAGGCCACAACTTCTCTGGAGTCCCACAAGGCTCTACCGAGCCCCTTCTTTATAGTGTATATATATCTTATCTTATACTGTAGTCACTGTATCCAAGTACAGTGCTAAGCTCTGTCAATATGCAGATGACATCCAACTCTATGCAGCTATTGATCCTGATGATTTCAGCTGCTTTATTTCTTTGAAAAGGACATCTGTGACATCACTGTGTGGACCACTCAATGTAATATTAATGCAAATACTGACTGAGACTGAAAACATACTTTATCAACTTTAACTTTATCAAAAAACTGCAAAGATAATATAATATATAATAATTAAATGTTAAAGAGATAGTTCAACATTTAGTGAAACCCTTTCCTTGTCTTTCTCTCTGAGAGTCTGGTGTTTACATTGATCCTACTCTCATGCTCGTACGTTAATATGAAGCTACAGCCAGCAGCTGGTTAGCTTAGCTTAGCTTAGCATAAAGACTGGAAATAGGGGGAAACTGGTTCTGTCTCTCTACCCATAAAGCTCAGTGATTAACAAGTTATATCTCCATTATTTAATCTGTACAAAACTGAGGTTGTTGGTATAAAAACAGAGCACCATGATATTTAGAGATGAAATGTTGCATGCTGCTGGTTAATAAACATTTCTCCTCTTGTGTCAGGGATGATGTGAAGGGTCTGCTGACCGGTCTGACTAAAGAGAAGGGGAACACCGCCGTCAGCTCGGCCTACAGCGTTTACTCGGCTCACTGGGGGTCGGCTCCAGAGCCAGCGGTGGTGAAGAAGACGGTGGCTGATATCGAGACTGACTTCCTGTTCCTGGTCCCAACTCAGATCGCCCTCCAACTCCACGCCAACAACTCCAGGTCAGATCTGATTGGTCGAGGATCCAGGTTTTTTTGTTGCAGATAGCAGCAGTTCTGTTTTCAGAATCCTCCTGTTTCTAACCTTCCTTCAGTATCACATCAGTGGAGACACTGACAACAGGAGCTGATCACAGAGAGTTCAGTTGCTGTTGATGGAGACAGTTTGACTAAATGTGAATGAATATGAGCTAAAAACAAACTGGGCTTCAGTTGTAGCCCATAGCTAGCTTACAGAGTCTGTGTTTTTACCTCATTACAGATTCTGAGGCTCCAGGTTCTAAATCTGAGTTTGAACTTGTGTTACATTTAACATTTCCCTCTCATGTTTTCCTGTTGTTTGTCCCTCAGCGGAACCCGTACCTACTCCTACCTTTTCAACATGAAGACCCGTATCCCAGGATTCCCTCGCTGGGTGGAGGCGGAGCATGCCGAGGACCTGCAGTACTTGTTTGGTAAACCATTCTCCACCCCACTGGTCTACTTTCCCCAACACCGAGACCTGTCCCGGTACATGATTGCATATTGGACTAACTTCGCCAGGACCGGGTAAACTCCCAGCATGCACTGCACTCATACAAACACAGGTCAACACTCCTGAGTACAACCAGGTCTACCTCTGACAGACCAGTAAATACCAGTCTGTACTGGTTTGATCTGAACAGGGATGATCTGAATTAAAATTGGTGTAAACTGGTCTCTTCTCCTCCTGTCCAGTGATCCCAGTAGAGGCGACAGTAAAGTCCCAGTTCCCTGGCCCCCCTTCACCAAAAACCACCGACCTTACCTGACCATCAATCACGAGATCAGCAAGTCCTCCGTCAGGTACCTCACTGAGCTCTGCTCAGTTCTGCTGTGTTCTACTGTTATGTACTGTATTTGATTAAGTTCTACTGCCCTCTATTGTCTACTACTGCATGAGTCACTGTCAGAGGACAGAGAGAATAAATGTCGACTGCAATTTGTCTCGTCTCCTCAGCTACGACCTGAGATCGGACTACGTCACCTACTGGACTGAAACCTACAGCAGCCTACCGACAATAAAGCGAGAAGAAGAAGATGAGAGGAAAAATGATCTGACTGACTCAGTCTGATGCTGCTCTTTATTTTGAACACCAATAATTACAAACCACTGGAATTATTTATGAATGACCGCAGATAGAAAACGAAGATTACAATAGATAAAGATAGAAAGGAATAAACCATCAGAGAGCACATAAACAAAATAATTAAAATCTGTATCAGTCTGAGGAAATGGTGAACTGTGTGTTCTTCTCTGCACTCTGGGCCTTTTATTTATTTTCATTTATCTGAGTATCATCATCATCTTCAGACCAAAATCAATCAATCGATCTGTAATCAGATGATCAGTTTCTAACTGAGGTGAAGAGTGACTAGAGACAAACATTTTGGATAATGATTTAAATGTGTGAGTGAGATCTGATGTGTTTGGGATGTTACACAGTCAGAGCTCTCTGGACACACTCTGTATGTGACATTTACTGTCAGTAAAGTAGCAGTATAATGGACAACATGAGCTTATGGTTAAAGACAAAGTCATTTATTTACAAAAAGACTAAATAAACCAATGTAAGTAGAGACCAACACAACTAAATGTAACAAGATGAAAACCACAGCTGTCACCTGGTCGGGCAGTGTAGGTGACTTTATACAGCAGAGCACACCTGGCCCAGGTGTGGCTCATGCAGCTAACGACCCTTCAATCAGCACCTGCTACACACAAGAAAATACAGGAACACTGCTCAGGTGGAGGGGGTGTTACACCATGGAGTCAGTGAGTTTTGTATTTTATCTGAGTCAAACTGAACTCTCTGTGATCAGCTCCTGTTGTTGCCGACCCCCAGTAAGCCGAGTAAATGCTGTAGGCCGAGCCGACAGCGGCGTTCCCCTTCTCTTTAGTCAGACCGGTCAGCAGACCCTTCACATCATCCCTGACACAGGAGGAGAAATGTTTATTAAAATTTCCCCGTTTCCAGTCTTTATGCTAAGCTAAGCTAACCAGCTGCTGGCTGTAGCTTCATATTAACATACACACATGAGAGTAGGATCAATGTAAACACCTGACTCTCAGAGGGTTTCACTAAATGTTGAACTGTCTCTTTAACATTTAATTATCATATTATCTTTGTAGATTCTGAATGAAGTTCTGCAGCCTCTGTTTCCTCTGAGCTTTATTCTGAAAGGGCGTCAGAGATCATGATATCCTCAGGAAGTGAAGTCACGTTGAATCACATCAGCAGGTGTTTCGGTCTGACTTGAGTTATGAGTGTTTGAAAACTGCATTAACTCTACTCTGACCTCCTGTTACACCTGCGTGCACCTGTCTCTTTCAGTTCAGATGTTAATGCATCAACCATAATAATACAACAGTGTAATTCATATGATACATATCACTCCCTAATCAGCTCAGGGATCTCCAACATGACCACCAGGGGGTGCCTGACACCTAACAAGGTTTTTACAAAGATTTCAGCACATAAAGGAACAGGTGGAAACAAAGTTGGAGAATAAAAAGAAAAGGTAAAGTGAAGAGAAGTAACCAGAGAGGAGATTAATCTGAGTTAGAGTGTGACGGGGGGGAGGGAACGACACTCAGAGGAGTTTCACATGGCTGGTTAGTTCTGCATTACACGTTGCAACAGAGTCAAGGCAGGAAACAGATGACACAGTCGACGTTTGTCTGCATCACAGTGATACCACAGAGAGAGAGAGAGGGTGAACCACAGCAGGCAGAGAGGAGAGGCTGGAGAGAGAGGAGAGGAGACGAAACAGAAGGAGGTGAAAGGAAATAAGGAGGAGGCTGGAGGATGAAGACAACACAAAGCTGAAGTTTGAAGCTTTTTAAAAAAGAAGTGCAACAAAAAGATTCAAACAGGAAGAAAACGAGGGGAAAGGAGAAGAGCAAAACGAGAAGAAAGTGGACGACGAGAAGAGACGAGTTTGAATTGAGCAGAGGAGGAAGCAGAAAGTCAGAGAGGAGGGTGAGGGAAGCAAGGGAGGCAAGAGAGGAGAGGAGGCAGACGTCGAGAAAAGTGGAGCAAAAAGGGAGGAGGAGAAAGAAGAGGTGAGGAAAGGAGGAGAGGAGGAGGAAGAGGACCTGCAGAGTCATCATGGAGGAGGACATCAGGAAACAGGGGATGCTTTACCTCCAGCAGCAGAGGTTTGGAAAGGTACAAACACCAGCAGAGACACTGACACACAACGCTAACAACAGAGCTAAGAACACAGCCAACACAACTAACAATACAACTAAGAATACAACTAACAACACAACTAACAAGACAACTAACAACACAACTAACAACAATACAACTAACAACACTGCTAACAACACATGGATCTCTGAGTAACTTTATCTGCAGCAGCAGTGGGAACCAACAGAAGTAGAAAGAGTATCAGCAGTTACAGCGTTTTGTGTTGAGGTATTGTTGAACTGTGTGTGTCTGTGTGTTGCTGTGTAGAAGTGGAAGCGTGTGTGGTGTGTCCTGTACAGAGAAAGCTCCTGTTCGATCTCCAGACTTGAGTTCTTTGAATGTAAAGATGGAGAGAAGAGCGACAAAAGTCTGCGCAAACAACAGGAACACAAGAAGGTATAGCACATTCTACTGGACTCGACTGAACTCTACTGGACACTCCCTGACTCTACTGAACTCAACTGGACACTACTGAACTCTACTGAACTCAACTGGAAACTACTGAACTCTACTGAACTCTACTGGACTCTACTGAACTCTACTGGACACTACTGAACTCTACTGAACTCTACTGGACACTACTGGACTCTACTGAACTCAACGTAACTCTGCTGAACCCCACTGAACTCAACTGAACTCTACTGAACTCTACTAGACTCTACTGAACTCTACTGTGTTGTATATTATTCTGTTCTACAGTAGCAGTCTCTAGTCCATTATATTTTACTCCACTGCATTCTACTTTATTCACTGTACTATACTGGACTCTATTCTGCTCTACTGTATTCTACTCTACTCTGTACTCTTCTCCACTCTATTCAGCACCTGAACCCTGCTCGAGTATATTCTGTTGTTCTACTATTCTGTTCTGCTGTATGTTACTGTACTCTATTTTTTGTATTCTACTTTGACTTGAATACTGTACTCTATTGTGCTCTACTTTATTGCACTAATGCTGAACTGTATTCTATTGAACCCTGTTAAACTCTACTTCACTACATTGTACTCTACTCTGCCTGTTCCTCTCTATTCTATTCTATTCTATTCAATTCTATTCTATTCCCTGCTGTATTGTTCTTTACCTCATTGTAGCACTGTACTCTGCACTCTGCTGTACTGTTGAATTGTACTTTCTCTACCGTGTTCTACTTTGTACTCTAGTCTTTAATAATATTCTACTGTACTCTACTGTCTGCTCAGTCTGTATCTATCAGGAAAACTACACTCTTGGTTTTATTGATTCTACAGTATTCACTCATTTCTTCCTCTTTCTTTGGTCTTGCTCTGTTACCATAGCAATAACATACACAGTTACCTAGGTGATAATGTCCCGTGTGCGTCTCCTAGGTGATCCGTCTGGCGGACTGTATCCGGGTGTCGGAGGTGGAGATGGACGGATGTCCCAAAGATACGGGACCCTTCCTGGTGGAGACCACAGAGAAGATCTACATGTTCGCCGCAGATAGAAACCAGGTGGAAGACTGGACGCACAAACTGTGTGAGATCGCCTTCCCTGTAGGTACACACACACACACATACACACACAACCTACACAGGATTCAAACCTCAACCTTTAAACCAAGTCTGAACCTTCAGTCATTTGAATCAATTCTTCCCAAAATGTCCTCACAATGCAGAAAAGTCCTCACTACGAAGGTTTAAAACTGATGCTCTTTGGAAAGTCCTCTCAATGTCATGTGACAGTTGTAAGGTCACATGTAGAGGTCACGTGTGGGCTGTTAGCTGCTTGAATGAAAGTGTGAATGAAAGTGTGATGGGAGGATGTTGTAGCGTCAAATGTAGAAACAGACTCCTGTGATGCTGATGTCTGGTGGTCAGGAGGACTGATTGGTTACAAACATCTACAACTTGTTCTACGTGTATTCTGGCAAATGAGACCCCTGGTCTGAGATCAGTCGTGTAGTGTGTGTGCTCTCAACAACAGTTTGGGACAGTTGGTGTCTTGTGGTGTGAGTCAGAGCAGCGGGCGGTTAACAGCCCAGATGTCCTGACTTTGAATAGTGATTTTAACTTGCTTGTGTGACGGGTGTGTGTGTCTGGGGGGGGGTGGGGGTGGTGGAGGTGTGGTACATATTTATTTTTACCAGTGTTGTTCAGATGCTGCTGAGTTTCCGTTGGTGAACAAGTTTTATTAAACGAGGGAAAAAGTGGTTGAACTGATGCTGATCACTTCTTTTCGAAACACATTTCTTCTTCTTCTTTAAAAAATAATAGTTTTATTTTTATAATTTGATTCATTTTACTGACTTGGATCTTGGATGTGATTTGACATAGCTTTCATTAATTCCAGTCTGTTTTATTGATCCTGTTTTAGGTGTGGCTTTTTTTAGTAATGAATCAGATTAGAATCAGATCAGACGACTGATATGTTGACAATGAGGCAGAAACATTCTGCACGAGAAACAAAAATGATGAAAATGAAATAATGAATAATGTCTGAGGATTCAGACAGTGATCGTTGATTATTTAGGCCGATACAGAAACACAGCAAGTAACCTGAGCTCAGTTTACACTGTACAGTTAAAAATGATGGTTAGTTTACAGGCTGATTCCAGGACTTTTAGACTCATTAGTAAACAAATTAATACATTTAGGCTGCAACTAACAAATACTATCATTATCAGTTATTCTGCTGAATATTTCTTTATTTAATCTTTGGTCCATTAATGTCAGAAAACTGTGAAAAATGTCTCAACATCTCAGATTCTCAGAGTTTAAAGTGACAAATATCTGATTCATCAACAAAACTAAGAGATTCAGTGTCAAACAAATAAAAGCATCAAGTCCTCACATCTGAGAAACTGGAGCAGGGAGTGTTTGGTATTTTTGCTTTAAAATGATGTCGTTGACTCATTTTCATTTGAAGTGCACAAACTAAAACATCCAGCCTCAACTGCCCCCTGTCCTCACCTGGACCAGGTCTTCATAGAGGTCATAGAGGACTGAAAACAGGCCTCAGTGTCAGTGGCTCTGTTTCTCTTTAGTTGTAGCAGAATGTGATCAGTGTTTGATTTACAGTGACAGTGTGTTTCTTTTTTAGGTTCAGAACATAAATCTAACAGTTATAACAGTTTTACAACAGGATAGAAACATGTGTAAAACAAGCTGAAATTACACAGAGGTTTGGTTTGGTTTGGTTAAAATTTGGTTTGGTTCGGTTCGGTTTGGTTTAGATTAGGTTTGGTTTGGTTCGGTTCGGTTTAGGTTTGGTTTGGTTTAGGTTTGGTTTAATTTGGTTTGGTTTAGGTTTAGGTTTAGGTTTAGGTTTAGGTTTGGTTCTGTTTGGTTTAGGTTTAGTTTGTTTTAGGTTTGATTTGGTTTGGTTTTGGTTTTGGTTTATGTTTATGTTTATGTTTATGTTTATGTTTATGTTTATGTTTATGTTTAGGTTTAGGTTTGGTTCTGTTCTGTTCTGTTCTGTTCTGTTTAGGTTTGGTTTGGTTTGGTTCGGTTTGGTTTAGTTTGGTTTAGTTGGGTTTGTATTGGTTTAGGTTTGGTTCGGATTGGTTTGGTTCGTCCTGACTGTGAAGAGTTTTGAAACCTGTGACCTCAGTGTTGAGAAATGTGTTTGTGATTGTAAAAAATGGTGTGAACTCACTCTCAGGTCTGCTCTGACTGTAACTTCTAAGGTCAACTGTCGGTCGACAGTCTTTACTGGGAAACGAAGCGTCTACAGCCGGTCGAAGAGCAGACTTAAGAGGAAAATGACAAACTGAACGAGCTGTTTTGTCATTTTGGTGTTGCCTTGTTTATGTCTTTGGTGGTTAAATGCATTAAAAACAGCAGTGATCCTGTTTGGTGTCGTCTTTACAGATTACAGTCAGATAACTTATCACCAGGTCTTAGCTTTATAAAGTGTTTCATACAGAAACAAAACTAAACAAAAGCAGTAAAACACAGGCTACAGTTAAAGTTAAAACTAACTTAAATATGACATAGATAAACTGTAAATGTAGTGATTCCAGGATGAAGCAGGCGACAAACAGAACGGTTCCCTCTGTTAAATATTGTTAGTATGGTTATAAATAGCAGGATGATGACAGACACCTGACAGTCCTGAGTCACAGCTCCACTTCCTCTTTCTGTCTCTGTATGACAGGAAATACACATTTTCTACAACGACAGCCAATCACACGGCAGCGTCGTCTGTAAGAAAGTCTGAAAGGCTTAGTTCAGACTCACAAGACCTCGTCCCTGAGTTTCCACAGATCTGAGGTCTAAGTCGATGTTTTAACAGAGACATGAGCACAGGTGAACTCATCTGTAACCTGCTGCTGCTGGTTTAAAACACAGGTTAATGAGTGTCTGTCTGACACAGGTCTAACCTGAACAGACACAGGGAGACAAACAACCTCGTATTCAATAAGGTTAAAACCAGATCAGGGACTGGTCTTCATGTAAAGTTTCTGACAGATGATGCTGGTGACAGGACACAGAGGAGAAGTTAAATGAAGCTGAATAAATAAAATGTTAAAATGAAAAGATCCGATCAACATCAGGAAGTAAGTTTGTTCTTATTTTTCAGAATCAGAATTTTAACAAGTCATTTATAGATGCCATTAAAACTGTGTTGACCCTCTGAGTGGCTTGGACAGAGTCGGGACGTCAGGGAGGTTCCGCTCACCTGGTCTACCTGCTGTTTGGTTTTCTTATATTTTGTTAGTTTTTATATTTAGTTCTTACTTGTGTGGTCGTCCCTTGTTTGCCCAGTTTTGAGCTGAGATGTGACAAATTATTTAAAGACAGAAACGGAAACATAACAGCATGAATATATTCTGACTTTATTCCCCTTTTTGTCTTATTTTACTTTATCTGCCATATGTGCCACCAATTCATTGACTCACAGTAATGAGTTGTTCTGTGTTTGTGTCTATTGTCAAACTTGATAAAAAGAACTTGAATTAAATGAAGGCAGTTTAATGAACTAAATGTTCCAGCACTAATCAATTACATGAAATTAAACAGCAGATGTTTTCTCCAGTTTGTTAGATTTTCAGTTTTTCTCATAGTAAAGTGAAAATCTTTGGACGGCAAAAAGACATTTTACAAACGTCACCTTGGAGTTTCACATTAACACTGTTTTCTACCATTTAACTGCCATGAAAAGATGAGGTGTTTGATGAACTCAGTAAATAAAATGTGTAGTTTTCAGGTTTGATGCAGTTTGTTTTGTGTTTTGTGCAGATGAACTGGACGGAGCACGGGGTGAAGAGAGGCAGCCTGCAGAGAGGAAATAGGGTGGATGAAGATGAAAGGATGGAGGACAACTCACTGTACAGCGGCAGAGAGACAGGTACACCCGCTCACCTGTCTGTATGTCTCACCTGTCTGTCTACCTGTGTGAATGCTGGAGGATCAGCAGTTTTTACCATCAGTCTGAAACCATCCAACCAGTTCTCCCACTCCTCACAGTGCTGGTCAGGTGGATGAGTGGAGGCATCACCGGGGTGTTCAATAGCATTAACGTGGCTGTAGAGCGCTACACGAAAATCCACTGCAGATGAAGATGCAGTTATGTCTCCTTGTAGATTTGAATCCCACGGTGGAGGTACCTGGGCGTATGTCGTCTTAGTGTCCAGTGAGAAATTGGTGGTGTTGGTAGAGCCAAGGTATATTAACAGGCTGACGACTCCCAGCTCGTAGTCCTCGGAGGAAATGAATGGTGGTACTTCCTGTGCCATCACTTCCGTCTTCTCCAGGCTAATGGTCAATGGCGTTTGAGGACCTGGACACATCCCTCTGTCGGGGACACCAGATCAGCAGGTCTCTCAGGCTGTGCTCTGAATCCCACATCTGAGCGTTATCAGGTGAAATGTGCAGCAGTTTATTATGATCCATTGTCAGGTGACATCTAGTGGCCATGGTGATTATGACAGTAGTGAAGCAGGAAGTCAGGTGATGGATGGATTTTCACACAGGAGACCGCTGTTTGCTTCCATGACCCTTCTATAACCTTAACTGCATGTTTGTACTGAAACTACGATGATGACGGTCATCTAACCTGAAGGAGGTTCTTATTTTAACCCAGATCATGACCTGAAGGAGTTCAAAGACAACAGTGTGTCCAAACCTGTCTCTTAGAAATGATGATTAAACTGTTCCCAGTCGTGCTGTGGTGGCAGTCGAATCAAGCAAGACATGTATTAATTGCAGAGTCCCCAGGAGGTGGTTGTGGTGGATGCAGGACTGTGACAACAGAGACCAGGGTCTGTGGTTTAGGAAAAACACTTTATCCGGTCTTTAAGGACGCTAGTTTAAAAACACGATGTGGTTCCACTGCAGCAGCGTCAGATCAGATGCAGGCTGTTTGGGAAGTAAGTGAAGTGTAAATTCTGTCATTTTGTTTGAAGGAATCGACTTGTTTTCCTGCAGTTTTTAGAACAACGTCAACTGATGTCTGTTTATTAACACCTGAAAACTCTTTGTCCATCATTCACTGACATCTGTTTCTGCAGACTTGACAACCAGAGAGCAAGACTTCAGGGCCAAAGAGCAAAACCCTCAAATTCTCTCATGACAAAGTCTTGAAAAGTCTTGAATCCTCAGTCCAGACCTCTCTGGTTGTGTTAACATGTTCAAGCAGTGGTTTTCAGTTCGACTGTCAGTCAGAACTTCCTCTGTCACACCTTCAACCAAACCTCACTTCCTCTCTCTTGCTCTTTTCCCATCGCAGCTAAATTTAGCAGTCTGTGGCTAAAATGACGCATTTATCTGCTACAACACACACATACACAACACATAGACAGATGAAATAACTGAAAACCAAACACTGCAGTTTTGTGGAACTTCTACTTTATTGTACTTGGAGGTTCAGGTTTCACAACATGACATTAATGTTTTGTTTTCTTTTAAACTTCCTGGTTGTTGTGTCCTCAGCTGACCGGAGTTATTTACGGCTCTGTCAGCTTTGGTTGCTGCCTGTCTTGGAGGTGCAGTATGTGGCCAAACATGTGTGGACACAGCCACATAATGACAGGAAGTAAAAGTAGTAAAATAATGTGAAAAGACTTCATTACTGCTGCAGTGATATTAGGATCCTAAAATACTTTGCACAGACAGAATCAGAACCAGCTGTGGTGGAGCTTCAGCTCCTGTGCGACACTCTGAAGCTCTCTCAGACCATCGTCACTGGAAGATACTGAGATGGCCCTTGTTTCTGAATAATGAGCTGGTGTTTGTTTGAACCTTTATTGGTAACAGGTGTTGCGGTGCTGGTGTTACGTGTCATTTATTTGTGGGTAGAAACCTTTAGAGCTTCCAGATAATGTAGAATGTAGACAATGTAGAGTTCAGGTTGTGAAAGACTGAGTTTGATGTCAAAAGCAGAATTACTCATTCTTTTACATTTCCACTTTGACTGATTATTTTACAGTCCAGTGGTTCCCAACCTAGGGGTCAGTTGAAGCTGCAGATGTTGAAGGAGCAGATGTTGAAGCTGCAGATGTTGAAGGAGCAGATGTTGAAACTGCAGATGTTGAAGGAGCAGATGTTGGGAGACAGTTGTGACACCATGAATCACACAGACATGGAGTCAGGAACCACATCTTCTCTTTTTGCTGACATGGCTTCAACAAGCTGCTGGAGACGTTCCTCAGCAGCTGCAGTTTTGTTGGCTGTGAATCTCCTGTTCCACCACATTGTAAGGTCTCTGCTGGTCTGAGATCTGCTGACTGTGGAGGCCTTGAGAGGAACTGAACTCATGTCTTGTCAGTGGCAGCTGCTTTAGACATCAAGTGCTTTGTGACATTATCCAGGTCAGTAGCAGTACTCAGGTCTGCTGCAGTGTTTAAACCAGGCTCAGCTCAGCTCCGTCACAGCAGTAGCAGCCTGAGCTGCTGACGTGAGGCGGCTTGGGTCTGTGGACGCACAAAAGTTGAGATTGATGAGACCAGGTGACATTTTTCTGATTTCAGTGTAGCTGTAGTCTTGGTTTCCTGTTGTTAGCTGTGGTCTTCTGCTGCTGAGTCGTGTGAGATACTTTTTCCATCGTAACATGTGGTTAATTGAGTTTCTGTAGGCTTGAACCAGTCTGACCTCTGACCTCGCAGCAGTGCTGATGAGTCCCACTGATGTAAAGCTGCACTTCTTTGTCATAGACAGATTTAAAGAACAGCAGAGCATCATCGACATACAAACAGATGTTAAAAGCTGTTTCTATGTCCACTTCTGTTGGACAGTGGGAGGTGACATGAGGCTTGTTCTGAAGTCCAGGTTCATAAACCAGGACCAGGTGCGCGCAGCTTTTATCTTTGTGCAGATTTTTTTTGCAGAGGTTTTGTTGTGAATCTCGTACATAGAGTTTTATGCATCTGGAGTGGAGGGACAGTCTTCACATCACTGTGTTTCAGTCCTGTTGTCATGAACATAATGTCTTACACTGCAAGCAAAGAACAAGACATTAGGTTTCTATAGAAATAAACTGCAGCAAAAAAAATATTTATTAGGAAACATAAACTCAGACCCAGACGCAGCTTTTGAATCCATATTAAAATCACAAATCTGCTGGTGTTGGTCTGGTTGGAGGTGAAAGCAGTTTTATTCTCACTATCCTGATGGTGAACCTCTGATGGTCGTCGCCTCTGTCTAGAAAATGTCATGAGATCAGTGATTTCTGAAAAGTGTTAGAGGTGTGAGGAGAGGAGATGAGTCTTCACAGGTTGTTGAAGACAGAGAGAGACGCTCCTGCTCTGATCTGGGAGCTGGTTCCACCATCAGGGAACCACAGACCAGAATCTGGACTGAGAACACCTTGTGGTCAGGGATGGAGATGATGATCCTTGGAGGAACACAGAGTCTGAGAAGGAGCAGAAGCCTGAAGGACTGAGTTCAGACTCAGAGGTCTCTCTGTAGGCAGCAGCAGAGACCTGGATTAGATTCAGGCGTCCATGTTTAGCCAGTGGAGGTCATGTGACCTTTTAGGCTGATCAGAGACCAGAAGTGGACCATCTGTAAGGGTTTCACTGTGAAGGGGGGACCACCAGGAGGACCCAGAGCAGGTTCTGTAGCCATGTTCCTGTTCAGTTTGACACTGTTGTGTTTTAGCTTCATCACAGAGCTCAGGGTCTGTGTCAGTGAAGAGGTGAAACCTCAGCAGAGGCTGTTTGATGTCGCTGCTCTGTGGGTTTCAAGCTTTTTGATGATCAGACTGTGGAGCGTCAAACGATCAGACTATTACAAACCTGTGGATTTCAAAAAGCAACAGTGATCAGATTCTTCACTGTGAGGAAAGTCCTGATCTGAAAATATTACACAAGTTTACCACCAGTATTACTGATGCATTAACATATGAGAAGTATACTGACATCCTGTTGGTGCAGTGAGACAACTGCAGTCAGATGAGTCTGAATATTCTCAGTTTTCAGTGCAGTCAACAATGTTTTCTTTTTGTCAGATATGTAAAGTAAGCAGTAACAGCAGCTGTCAGAGAAATGTCGAGCTGTGAACTGTGCAGCATCACCCACTGAGAGGTGGTGGAGTACAAACAGAAATAGAAATACTTAAGTAAAGAACAGAGTCATACAGAACTTCACTGGTGGTTTTTAGTTTCTGTTTTCTGTTTTTTCAGAAAAAATAGAATGAGACTTTAAATGGACTTTAAACATCTGAAGAGAAAAACCTTGTATCTGAAAGTTTTCACTGCAGATACGAGTTAATGTTTTAACCTTTAACTAGTGATGGAGAATTTTTCCACTGTGGTTTTGACTGAGTTTGACTGACGTTCACAATTTGCACTCAAACTCTGAGGGCCAGTTGTCAGTGTTAGTTGTGTAGTGGAAACTTGTATGTGAGTGAGTTCCTGCTGCGGTGTGTGTGTGTGTGTGTGTGTGTGTGTGTGGTGCAGGGTGTTGCAGAGCTGCAGTGGACGGCAGCGGCCTCAGCTTTTATCTTGACGGGACAAACTTCCTGCTTCTTAACAGGAAGCTGCGCTCAGCAGCAGCGGTGGAAGAAGTACTCAGATCACTACTGCAGTGTAACAGTACTCCATTACAATATACGTCAGTAACAGTATGAAGTGCTCAGTGAGTGGTGTATTATCCAGTTATTTTACTGGAGCTTTATTGTAGATGTATCAGTGTGTTTTCATGTAGCTGGTTGCAGCTCAGTGGTTCAACCTTTAACAAAGCTTACTAACTAACTAACTATGCAAATGTATGAAACATCATACAGCATTGCTCAGATCACTGTGGTGCAGTAGCTCTGACATATAGCAGAAAAGTAAAAGTAGCTGAGGCTCAGTGTGCAATAATGTTTGTCTTTGTTTAGCAGCTTTAAACACACACAGTGTCTCAGCTGTTTCACTGTTTATAGACACAAATCCATCAGAAACGTGTGAGAATCAAAGTGTAACAGGCAGTTTTCTGTTCTCTAAACATCCATCAGATCCTGTGAGAGCTTCATCTGTGTATGACGCACATACAGTTGTGTTTCTGTGGATGAATCAGAGGACTGACAGATAAACACACAAACACTGTGATGAAGGTGAAAACCTCTGTACAGCAGCAGCTGACTCAGCTCTGTCTGAGATGGATCACATGTTTCTGTCTCATGTTTCAGTAGTTTGATGTGAGGCTCCTCCCTCTACACCTCCTCATGCCGTTGTCGTTCTGAGACATTTGTAGATGAATTGATCTCTGCTGTTGTAGTGATTGAAAGTATTTCCGTTGTGGAATCCATTAAATCTGAGGTTAGTGTGGGTTACAGAGGCTGTGGCCTCAGATGGGGTTTGATAACACTGAACCAAATCTGAATCCTTCTGAGTCTCTTCTTGAATCTTTTCAGGTCGTTGATTGGTAGCAAAGTTTGTCCTGTTTTTATTTCCCTTCAGTATCAAAGTTAAACCACAGTGAAGTGATTTTCACCACATCTTCAGTCTGTGTAGCTCATTAATCCTCCACTCTGTCCACAACCAACACCTACAGAGTACTACCTAACACCTGCAGAGTACTACCTAACACCCATACAGTACTGCCTAACACCTACAGAGTACTACCTAACACCTGCAGAGTACTACCAATACTGCCTAACATATTCAGAATACTGTCTATACTGCTTAACATCTACAGAGTACTACCTAACACCTGTAGAGTACTACCTAACA
>BRZM01000354.1:0-65181 GCA_033238685.1 Lates japonicus
CAGCAAGAAGACTACACAGGGGCTGATGCAGATGTATTTGTGGTTTCTCCAATCACCCACCAGTCCAAATCAACTATCAGACCTTGTTAAAAATGACAACCTTTCAGTTTCTTTTCTTGGCTTTTGTGGCCGTTTCTTTTGTGGCCTGAAGGTTTGCAGCAGAGTGCTCGGTGTGAATGACACAGGTGTCTCTTTACTCTGTGTCCTCCTGTAACAGAATGAATATTACTGTAGGTTGGACTTCCTGTGGAGGGACAAGTTCAAGAGGGAGTGTGAGGAGATCGAAACCATGGAGAACCTCAACCGGGTTCTGCTGGAGAACGTTTTACCTGCTCACGTCGCTGAGCACTTCCTGGGACGCAACTGGAAGAATGAGGTGAACTCCCAGGAAAAAATTACAGTTTTATTATATTTAGGATGAGTTGTGGTAATTATCTTTCATGCGTTATGTATAACTGTCATTCTATCTATCAGTGATATCTTCTGAATGTCTAAGTCATACGGAATCAAAAAATGTGGATCATGTCTCTGTGTTCAGATCTGACAGAGTTGTGACTCTGTGAGAGAGAGTATGAGTTTTGAAGCATGCCAGTCTTTGTGCTAAGCTAAGCTAACTGGCTGCTGGCAGTAGCTTCATATTTATGTTTCAGACATCTGAACTCTTAATTCACATATTTTGTCAGGGTATTCTTTTATTTCCTCAACTGTTAGACGCTGCATTCATCATTTTATTTTCCACGATAATTTAATAAACACATGAGCTTTTTGTTTTCTTTCGTTCGCTCTTCATGCTCTGCTGCTGTTGCATGCTGTCCCTATGTATGATCTATAATGGATGTAGCCTACTTGCCTGACATACTCTCCATTCCTGTGTTTCTCCTTAATTCGCTCTTTTGCTGTAAATTTTTGGTTGCACACGGTACCTTCATTTGCTCTATTCTTACTTCTATCTTTCCTGTGATGAATCCTGTTACTATTTTGCTTCTGCTGTGACCCACTGTCCCTGCAGAGATGATTTAAGTTTCATCTTATTTATTTAAAGAGTCAGTGTCATTGCTCAGTGTGGAGGTGTCCAGCTCATAGATTTTCTTTCTGTGGTGTAGACTCAGTGAAACCACAGACCATCCATTTTTAAACTCTCCTTCACTGATGCTTGATCAATGCATCCAGCTGTCATTTTCTTCTTGCTTGTTATCAGGACCTTTATCATCAGTCATACGAGTCGGTGTGTGTGATGTTCGCCTCCATCCCAGACTTCAAAGAGTTTTATACAGAGTCTGATGTCAATAAGGAGGGACTGGAGTGCCTCCGTCTTCTCAACGAGATCATAGCAGACTTTGATGAGGTAAACTCTTCTCCTATTGATAATCCTGGCTGTCTGACAGTGTGAAAAAAAACATTTCCGGCTGCTTTTTTGAGAGGCAATCACACTCTGTTGTTATGCTCCAAAGTAGTAGGAGAAGCAGAAAAAAATGCCAGTATTTGGCTGAAAGCTGGTGTTATTTCCTGCTCCTCCTTGTGTTATTTCATGTCCTGTGTTCCTCATGTGTCCTCAGCTGCTGTCCAAGCCTAAGTTCAGCGGAGTGGAGAAGATAAAGACCATTGGCAGCACCTACATGGCTGCAACTGGACTCAATGTGACACCAGGACCAGAGTGTGCACAGGCACGCTTTTACACACACTCAATGTCACTCGTGCACACACAGATGTGACATGGTTTCTTACATGGACAGCCGCACAAATGTTGAATGACTTGAGGTCAAAGTTCAGGGTCAAAGTCAGCTTTACTTTGAACTCATATTTGATAGTAGAGGAAAATAATAAGAGTTGATCACATGAATATCCCATTTAAGAGTGCAAAAACAGTTTTGGCAGGCTGAACTCATATTCACTAAACATGTCATTTTTCATTCATGGTCACAAAACAGAATGAAGCTTAAGCATCAGAGTATTTATAGCTGTCTAAAGACATTTGGAAGCTTTGTGTGGGTTGCTCCTTAAAATGTGCAACACATAACATTCAAGCATCGGTGATTCATTACTACACTCAATTTAAATACATCAGTGTAATCACTGGAAGAAAATGAGATCATCACTCAGAAATGTGCTTGCATATTGTGTTGTAGAAACAAATCTGCTTGATTGGTAGGAAATCTGCTTAATTGACCGTTGGCTAAGCCCTGCCCCCCCCTTAGTTACTGTTGCTATGCCTGTCAAGCTTTCTATCAGGGCACAACACTTAATGCACTTTTCAGTGATAACACGTGAAATTTATGGTCATTTTTGAAACAGTGAGCGACAACTGTAAAAGGCATATTTATTAGCTATAGCCAACAAAATAATGCTAATTCTAGTTTTAAAAAAATGCACAGCACAAGATTTTTGCTTCATTTATCATATTTTAAAACTGTGTGTTTCACTTTTATAAGAGGAATTTTGACTGACTGAGGCTTTTACTAATCCAACCTCTAACCTCAAAATTTTGCTTTTGTGCTTTTGGTTTTGGAAAAGTGAGTTAAAAGAACAGCACCCACCGAACTCAGAGTACTGATGAGTATTGGTTTTGCTTGGTCCCCATGCAATAACAATCACTGTTTGGGGGAGGGGTTTAGCAGCAGTCAGATGCTGCACTGAGCAATAATTTACAGCACGAATCAGAAAGCAATGTTTATGTCACCTGTTTCAGTGAAGCCAAAGAGGAAACTTGATTAAGGAGAAAACAGGAGACAAGTTTTAATTTTAAACACAAATGGTCCTATGTATTTAGACTCAAATTCAAGTTATTACAGTTGACAATGACATACTGATGTCTACATATAGTTCAGACACCCTCAATTTATTTTATTCCCCTCTGCATTTCCCCCCAGGAACATGACAGACAGTACATGCACATAGGCACAATGGTGGAGTTTGCCTTTGCTCTTGTTGGGAAGCTCGACGTCATCAACAAACATTCCTTCAACGACTTCAGACTCAGAATTGGTGAGAACGTTATTTATTTATTTTACTGCATTAAATTCTACACAAAGTTGATTGTTTTCCTTAAACTGAGATCAAACCTTAGAGTTAGTGATTATTCAAGATCATCAGCTGTACCATCTTTGATTTGGTATTTTTCACTAGGGATAAACCATGGCCCAGTGATCGCAGGAGTCATCGGTGCTCAGAAACCCCAGTATGACATCTGGGGAAACAGTGTAAATGTGGCCAGTAGGATGGAGACCACTGGGGTACTGGGCAAAATACAGGTGAGCAGTCTTACAAAACACAGGTGCATGTGTGACAGTGTGTTAGTAAACTAGCCAGCTGTCTCTCTGTCCATGCAGGTAACAGAAGAGACGAGTCACATCTTATCAAACCTAGGGTACATGTGTTCATGTCGCGGCATCATCAACGTGAAAGGCAAAGGAGAGCTGAAGACCTACTTTGTTCACACAGAGATGACCCGATCTCTGTCACAAGGGACTGTGATGCCTTGAGCGTGCCAACAGATAGACTCGAGAACACAATCACACACACAAAGTGACTGTAGAAGTGATTTGTCATGCTCCGTAACTAAAAACCCATTACCAGCAGCCAGCAGTGCAATGGATAGACAATTGTCGAGAACCACTTTTGTCCTTAGCGCCACAATGTAGAGCAGGGCCGAGGTGCACCGCCACGGTCCTTCAACGCTGCACTTCGGGATGGTTTTCACATCTCAAGTGTAACAAGGACTTCACCCTGAGGAGTCTCTTCACTGGTAAAAGGAGTGCCTGACTAAAGAGAGGTTTGCTAAATTAGTGCAGCTCTCAAGGACCGCAGTCACCCATCTGTACAATAGCAGTGGTGTGGAGCTAATTACCCATGCCAGTGTCGCAGTGCTTCAGAGCCTTATACTTGAGCAAACTGAGCTGCCTGCCGAGCTGTGTTTTTTTTTTATATCTGCCTGGTAGGCACTGTGAGTCGGTCTTGTTCCATTTTATTCCAAATGGATGTTACAATAGTTTATTGTCATATAGAACAGTTGAAGCCAACAACTTGCCAGCGTGATGGGTAGTTTGCCAAAACCTGTGAATTGTATTTAAAGCTTTAGAGCTGTGTGTTTGTGTCCCACTGAAGAGTAGGTGGACTCAGGCGCAGGATTCAAGAGGAAGTAGAGGTTTTCTTTTTTATAATCCATCTGGAACCAAACCAACAGCGATGTGTGTTTATGTTCACTGTCATTCTTTTGTTATTCATTAAACATTTGTATATAAAGGACGACGTTCTGTCTTTGCGTCTTTGTTTTATTGCCTTAAACACAAGTGCACCATGAAAGACTTATGCATATGAACATTCACAAGATGTTCTCACAATAGAGTCACAAGCATGTTCACTCATTAGTTTGAATGAATGGAGACAAACAGTTTTTTGTTTTTTTGGCAATTGTATTTATTGCAACCATCAAACAGGCCAGAATGCATTAGTAATACCAGTCTCTATTTCTACAGTGGCTCTATTACCAATGTATACAGTATCTTTAATAGTATACTATAATTCTCTTTGAAGCAACAGTGCAACATTTTGGGAGTCAGCTAGCTTAGCTTAGCAGAAAGCCTGGAACCAGGGTAACAACACAGTTTAGATTAAGTAACACAGAACGTGGTCACCAGTGAGATTTTGAGGTGCTGGTTGTTACAGTGCTGACACTGACACAAACTAGCTGTTTCCAATCTTTGTGCTAAGTTAATCAGCTGCTGGGCGAAGCTTCATTTTGGTGGTATTTGTGGTATCAATGTTGAAACTATTCCTTTAAATAGCAAATAATGCCTTACAAATACCAACTGTCAGTGTTAATACTTTGTTTGTATGAATACTTAACAACTAAATACACCCTGGACATGTCCATAATTTGTCTTATAAAATATACATAACATGAACAGGAATTATTCATATGGTACACAGAGTGCTATAGGATGATGAATCTGCTGTTTGAGGTGTTATGAAGGCCTTGGTGACCAAACACTACCTTGCATGACAATATTTTAATTTTACTCAGCATTTTTTCTCTTTGTACTTTTGAAACACCACCCTATTAGCTCCTAATCCCATCAAATAAACAGTGCCGTTGTTATCACCAAACAGACTGAAATACTGCTCCCTTTCTAAGAATAAAAGGTTTATTTCTGCCAAAGTACAAAGGCAAATGAGAGATGTCTGTGCTCAAAAAATTCTATTATGTAGGAGGTTGGTCTCAGTTGCGTGGGTTCAGAATTTATACACAAAAAGAATCCAGGAACTTGCAAATCAAAGAGGTGATGCACAAAAAGAACTGTATTTACATATGAATCTGAATATTAATCTTTATGTAAATTTATCTTAGTTCTTCTCTCGGAGTTAAGTCTTTTATAAGAAAGCAGCTGAAACAGTACATTTCAAAGGGGCAGGTAGGTCAAATATTCACCTGAGACTGAGGGACCAAGCTGTTGCATTATTAATGTTCAGTATTTCAAACATATACTTTCTAATAGTTGGTGGTTTCTTCAATAAGTCCTGTCAGTTTAAGAATTCACATTACTCCTGCCATCCAGGGCATTTAGTTTCTTACATCAGCCGTTATGCTGAAGGCAGAAATGTGAACACTAAGTTCTTTGATATCATTTGCAATGTTCAGCTGCAATAACTAGAAGACATTGTTTGATTTATAGACTGTCTGCACCAACTGAACCTTTGAATGATGTTCATACTGATGGAGTGATTTCAGCCTCGAACTAGAAAATGTAGCTTGAGCCTCCAGGAAAATGTCACAGTCGCCATATTTTCTCATTTATTCTTTAAGGTCTAGTGACAGACACTGTGTCACTAAAAATAACTATTTGTCTTGCTATTTACCCGGACATAAAACAGAGAGATATATCATAATTACATGTCATCTGATTAAATGATGGTCTCAATGTGTGATTTTTTTTTTTATACGGACCCATCAAGTGAAGTGAAATCTACACACACTTGTTTATTATTCAACAGTGGGGACACTGATCTCATGCTGAGATGCTCCAAATCTTGACAGGCTTTCACATGGGGGCAACTGATCCGTATCCTTCTGCCACATTCCAGATGATCCCATTTTTCATGAAAAATTCAGCTTTTATGCAAGCCACACGTGCGTACTGCCGGCCTGTTTCATAGAGGACAGGAACAGGACGGTGGCCGTATTCTGAAGAGGAGAGCACCGGCACAACTCTGGATCTCTCCTGAGAGTGAGCAGGACAACAAGGAAGTGAGATACTGAGCAATGATTAAAGCTGTCCAGGCTGTGATTTTTATTTTGCATCTTACAAGTTACTATACAGTGTTATACTGTGTTGTTATTGTGTGTGGTCATTCACTTGCCTGTCCTAATGGGACAGAGCCATTGTTCACAGAATTAGTTCCACCTCTGTTTTCTGTCCAAAACTGATAGATATACTGATTTATCTTCAGAATCCAGCCTGTGTGCATCCAGGAGGTCCATGCTTGTACATGTGTGTGAACTCAAAGTGTTGTTTCAGTCATGCTCAGGATATCATCTGATACAGCCATGTCATATATATGTGGTATGTGATTATCGGTTCTATAAAGCTCTGTACTTAGAGGTAGCTGTTTACAGGTGCCATGCTGATTCACTGAGCCATTTTTAGCCCCAACATTTGCTCTGTGGATGTGTTTTGGCATTGAGGGAGACGGGTGGTGTTCAGTTTCAGATGCTATTCTATGACTGCACTGAACTGCGACTCCTCCAATGCATTTATATGACATATATTCAAGTTTTGTTACCTGATCAAATAATTTCATAAAGTCATTATCACTGTAGTTGAAACAAAAGTACTTGTGCTTTGCCAAAACTGAAATAAAAAGATGATTGTTTGTCTGCCTCTCTGCCTTAAGCTTCATTTAGTCTCTTCATTGCCAGTAGATGTAATAGGGTGCAATATTGGCACGAGTGAAAACAGCCTCAACAAATGAAACTGTTATCTTCACCTTAATGTTATACTGGGAAAACCGAGGTACCTGTGTCGCTCAGTATTACCCAGGACAGCTATTTATCTGTGAGCTTTTTTAACACCAAGAGCCTCAGACTTCAGAACAGACCGTACCTGCTCCTGTGTGTGGGTTCATATGTTCACGAGCTTCAGTGGCAACAGGAACAAAAAACATAACCCGCTGCCATTATCCTCTGAATAGTTTATATAATAAATTGTTTTTAATCCATATTTAAATGTGAATACCGGAACAGAAACGTCCTAATTCAGCAGGAGCTGACAGCCAACCACTCAACTCACTGTAATTACAAACTCTGCAGTGTGTGTGGCTGCTTTGTTCACCACCCGCTCTGCTTTCAGTGACCCAGAAACTCACTGTGAGCTAGATTTCTTGACATGAATAATTACTCTATGGAGATGAAATGGCTTCAAAAGGAGCCATAAACAAATGTCATAAAACTTAGAGATGTATGTCAGCCACCACATGGAGGCTTATAAATATGCAACATTTTTCAATCAATGCACTTTTAGAATTCATTTTTAGAATACACTGACATTTCCATCTATAAAACACTTTAAAAGCATTATTGCTGGTATCATCAAAACCTTGGAAAGTCCTGTGTTTGAAAGAATAAGCAGGATATTCTGCTGGTATTGAGGAAACAGTGATGACGATGAATTATTAGCTGAGCAGAGTGGTAATGCTTAGACTGTATTGGTCTGTGGTCTGTGTGCCAAACGTGGAGGAGGTCAGTGCTCTGAGGCAACGTCCACTAACATCACTACTGGAAAAGATCTTCCCCTAAAACAGCTGCACAGGGTTTACTTGTGTCTGTGCTCATGTGCACAAACAACAATTATTAAAGGTGATTTAAACATCTTTTAAGCATGTTTTGTGGTTAGTCTAGTAACATTACCAAATATGACCAGAGGATCAGCTCTAAAATCATCGAGAGCGGCAAGAAAAAGTAGGTGAACACTTTGGAATAACCTGCATTTATATATATAAATTTGTCTTAAGATATGTTCAGATCTTCATCTAAGTTACAATTATGGACAAACATAATCTATTTTAAAACCTAACACACAAAGGATTGCATTGCTCTTATGATGAATACACTATTCAAACATTCACAGTGTAGCTTTTGTTGATATCATTACACCTGGGCTAATGACATCAACAAAAGATAATTGGAGTCAGGAGCAAAGAGCAACAAAATTGTTGTGTGGACTGATTAAACTACAGCACCGCATACCAACATGAAAACATCACTCTAAAGGTGAAGTACAGTGGAGGGGCTGCTGCATTGCCTCTGGGTCTGGACAGCTCGCCGTCATCCAGGGGAAAATGAATTCCCAAGTTTATCAAGGATAATGTCAGTGAGGCTGTCCAACAGCTGAGGCTCAGGAGAAGCTCAGTGATGCAGCAGGACAATGACCCAAAACATTGAATAAATCCACTACAGAATGATTTCAAATAAAGAAAATCCGACTTTTGGAATCAGAGTCCAGACTTTAACCCAGCAGAGATGCTTTTGAATGTGTTCAGAGAGCCATTCATACCAGACCAGCTCTGTAGGAAGAACGGTCCAAAATTTCCCATGAACGTTGTGCAGGTCTGATCCACAGCTACTGGAAGAGCTTGTTTGACATTATTGCTGCCACAGGAGGTTTGACTGCTTATTAAACCCAATAACATTCACCTACTTGTGGGTTAATGGAACAGGAGATTATAATTGTTTGTTTATTATCTTGTTAGATGAAGATCACGTCACATCTTTTGACCAGTTAATGCAGAAAACCAGGTTATTCCAAAGTGTTCACATACTTTTTCTTGCCACTGTATGTCTGTAGCTCTGAGTGGTGTCCACTGTGTGTGTGTGTATCTATAATTGCTTAACACACAAAAAAGCAGACTCCTATTAAGTCAGCATCGTCCTTCAGTGTAACTCCAGTGCCTGGGACCACTACAGTGTCTTGCTGAGTCGAGGTGAAACAAACGTAACTCACCACTGAGCTCATTAGCAAGTAAAAACAGCTCATGTGCACTCCCTCAGAGTCAGTAAAGTGTTGTCACTACCTCCTCATTTATGTCCAGTCCTCTTCCTTTATGGTGTTTTCTGTCATCCCGGTGCAGTTTCATATCATAGCCTTCAGCCTGGTGGTACACTTGGTCATACATGAAGACTTCTGGGACCTACCAATGGGGAGAGACAGAACAAGTGTTTAGCATTCAAAGCCTGTCCTCACACAGAGCGAGATCATTTTTTGCCACTTTGGGCGAGGTGCAGGGGGTAGTGGTGGAACCAAAGGCAACAAGTGAAGCAATCTCTTCTCAAGTTACAACAAAACAAACAGTGCTGTGCTGGTTCAGTCACAAGTGGTGTTTTAATGAATCACTTAAAAGCAACTCTCGCCTAATATCCTTGTTGGCTTCATGATATTTCATGTCTTTCTGTAACTAAGACATATTTATTATGAATTACACGTGTTATTCCCTAATAGACCTCTTATGTCTCTTAACTCTGATGCAAGTTGTTAATGAGTTCTTCTACTGAGCAGCATATTCTGGAGACACATTATCTAATTACATTTCACGTTAACTGACTTCCTTTGTCTGGAACACACGTCTTCAAATATTAATAGCTGTGTGGAGACGCTGACGTGTAGGAATTCCTTTTTGAAGACATTTTCTGTTGTGATATTGTCACTGTTTAATGATACAAAAGTATTGTCAGTTAAGCAGGGCCAGCTAGCAAGTTACGTAGCTACATTAGCAGCGAGATTATTTTAGCACAGTTGGCGACAAAAGTTTCAGTTCCAACACCTCACCTTTGAGTCTTTGTTAAAGTAAGACATTTCTTTTGGTTCCTTTCGTCGTGGTGGGATGTAACTGTAGGATGACAGTGTAGAAAGTGGTTTGGTTCGTGCCTGGAGCGACACGTCCATTTTCCTGGCTTAAAAAAATCAGCCAGCAAAGCTTAGAAAACCTCAGAAAAGTCAATCCCCAGCAGGACGCTGTGGTAGCGTCTGTGGTTGCTAGGATACGGGCCCGGGACCGCTCCACCTGATGCCTTCACTTGCTTCCTGTTTGACAGTACTTCTGAGCTTCCCAGTGCGAAGTATTTTAAAGAGCTACATGCTTTTCCACCGGGACATGTAATTTTATCTCCATTCCGTGAACATGATTCATACGTTTTATAGTAGCTGGTGTAACACATATCAATCAGTGTGGCACAGTGAAAAGTATGTTGTTACCAAATTATCAGCTAAGAGGGAACAATTCCCCTGGCTGCTTTTCTCCCCTGAATGTTTTTTTCCTGTTGGTTTTTTATAACATTAAAAATTATAAAATTTCAACTGATTTAGCTGAGAGCCACACTTTGCTGTATGACATGGTGGCATATTGTTACTAATGCACCCTTTTTGTGGAGGCGTAGAGCTATTTCTGCTGCAGGAAAATAACAAGGAGGAAAGCCACAGGGGGAATTATTAAGTTAACTGTTGCAATCACTTTTACCATCAATTACTGAAAAGGCTTGCATTTTAACCACTTCGCAACCTGGGGGAGACCAAAAAGATTTTTCATATATTCCCATTTGTATATGACACTGGTTTGAGAGTCAGGTTACTGTGCCAGAACCCTGACTGTGACTGTGACTACATTCTAACGTACCCCTATAGCACAGGTTTAAGTGTGCTGAACTCTTATTCATTTATCTTGAACTAAAATTACAGACAGTCTGGCAGCAGCAGGTGTATTTACAGGTAAAACAATTAACCTAAACTGATTGCAACTGAATTAAATCCATGCTGATTTTCAAAGAGAAATACCCATCAAATGGTCTGTCAGCTGATACTGTACAAAGCTGAATTACTGCAACTGTTGAGAGTGATAACATCCCTGCACAGTTGCCACCAGTGTCTCCCTTTATGCTAATAACACTTGTCCCTTCAAGCCCCTTTGAAGGTCTCTCACTGCATCTGCTGTGTAACTTTGGCAGTAGAATCAATTGATAACATTGGACAGACGATGCCTCAAGCGCCGTGTGGAATATGTCATTCAGTTACGGGTGACTAGAAAGTCCAACCGTAGAGGCTTCAGATAAGATATAAATAATCTTCCATCCCCTCAGCAGTATGTAAAGATACAGATGGTGCACCTCCAGTTAGTTTTGGCAAATTTAATTCAATGGGGAAACAGGAGAAGCTGCTACAAAACATGAGACATTCTGGGCTTATTCACTTTTTTGTTAGAAGAGTAGCTTGATACCACAAATGTCTATATGTATATGTGTATATAAATATGAAAACCATTGCTTTGATCTTTAAATTATATTTTTATGTGTCTAACACATAAAAATGCAAATAGATGTATTGAAAATGTATTTTGTGGCACACAAAATAGGGACAAAGGTCATTTAAGAGGCTCTGTATATATGTGCCTGCTTCTATCCCCCTCTCACACGCAGACATAGAGTGTGTGTGTGTGTCTTGCACAGTGATTGTGGTCTGGGAAAAAGCTTATATTGTCAACATAGCAGTCCAGTTAACCTTTTAGCCCTTTCATTTAGGAGACCTCAGCTGTGACATAGTGACACGACTTATTCTCTCCCTCTCTCTCCCTCTCTCCCTCTCTCTCACTCTCTCTCTATGTGTGTGTGTGTGTGTGTCCCACCTGCTGTTATTGTTCTCTCCTTCCACACAATTATGACAGAGCAGCAGGGGGTGGCCAATAACAGGACACCACTCACTGTGCCATGAGCTGAGTTAGACCACAATACACACACACACACACACACACACATACACACACAGAACCACAATAGAAAGCTCTGAACCTCACTGAGATCAGGGGAGCACAGATTTTGATGTGACTGCCAACGATTCAGCAACACAGTTCAAGACGTTTCCAACAACAATGACGTGGAAGACAGTGGGGATATGTGGACAAAGACGGAGACAGGAGAGAGAGGAGACAGAGCATGATCACCACCTGCTTTCTTTCATTTTAGAGGTTGTCTCAGCGCACAGGAGTAATTACAGCTGACATTTCAGAGGGATATATTGCTATTTGGCAGGAGTCACTGTGGGAATGAAACCACCTGAGGGCAGGGGTCGGCTATTCAATGGTCCTGAGTTATTAAAGGGAGCTACCTGTGTTACTGAGCTTTGTTCTCATCTGTATATTTTTACACTACTTTAGATCATATTTTATGAATATGGAATTAAGTGTAATGCTGTCTTCTTTGCACATGTTTTGTAACTTTCAAAGCAGTACAGAATATTTGAAGCCCTCATCAGTATGAAGCCAGGCACACAGCTTCAGCTGGTAATGGAGACTTCTCATAAATAAATCAGTGAATAATGAAGGTCATAATTGTTAAACAACCTAACCGCTAACCCAAACAACAAATAGCTCATAAAATACTAATTGAAGATAATATTAATTTTCAGATGGTATCCATGATTCTGAAGAAGAAGAAAAAATCCAGATAAACTTTGAAAAATTAAAGACAACAACTTTATTGTGAAAAGCAACACAGTCTGACCTAGGGACCTTATCAGGGCTATTACAGGCACTGACCTATTTTCACAGTCAGCTTCCTACTCTGAGGAGTATTGCATTAGAAGTGATTTTGTATTTTTGCACTCTGATTTGAAGTGGGCAGGGTTCAGTTTGAAAATGTGACACCATGTATTTCTGTGCACCAATTAAAATAAGACAACATCTAAATCAAAATGGGATAGGTTCTTGAGCAGAAAACTCTAATAAATAAGAGTCTATTTCCCTAAATATGCTTATTTTGTCATGAATGTAAGAACTGGTTTCTGGGGCCTTAACAAAAACTTGAAGCCTAAAAAATATGAGCCACTGATCTTGATTTCTGTCACCATGTTCACCATGTTGGTGTTTCTGTCAGTACAGGTACAGACTGCCGTTTTCTGCGTTGGGACAGTGATGTGATATAAGCTGGAGGAGAGGAAAAGAGAGATTCCTCTCATTCTTCCGCCACCCAGCAATGATTTCCCCATGTGGAAGACCAGTTGATCACTAGTATCAGCCTCCCCCCCTGCTGGACATGACAAGTAATACATCAGCATGTTCGTGAGACAGATTTAAAAGTAAAGTAGATGATGAAGTTCATTTGCCAAACAAAACATGAGAGGCAAAGCAACAAATTACCTACCTACCTACCTGATACTGAGGAAGAGGTGGTTCAGGAAAGATGGAGCTGAAACAAAATCTCCTTTGCTCTTACAGTAACAGCTTTTGATCAGGAAATTTGAGAAGTCTTGGAAAGCAATGATGGCAGTGAAAAGGCCAATGGTAGCGACATGCTGAACACTACCTGCAAATACTTAGGAGCTTTCTTTCAACTGAGGGAGCTCGCACATAATGGCAGTAGCACACAGGAAGATGATCTACTTTGGGGTATGTCAATAATAAGCACAGTTTGCACTTTGTCTTCTCAAAGCCTCAGCTGTGAAAGATAAGATACTAATTTTTGTTATAGCCCATCAGCCTACTGTGGAGCTACTTTAAAGTAAGACTATGTGATAGTCTTACTTTAGCAGTAAAACACATGTTTGCTCAATTTAAATCACTAAAGAGTTTTGCTGCTATAGTCTGACTTGGTCTGGTGTGACCAATAGATTATGGTGGCTAATGTTAGCGAACATTATTAAATTGTACACAGATACTGCTGTGTAATAGACACTGAGGGAGTTTGCTAACTTAATGTAGTTGTGCTACTGTTTTACTCTACTAGTGTGCAACAGTTTTATCATTTGCCATTATTCCATAATCATCACTTGTGTCCACAGTAGCCATTGATAGAAAAAGGCTGCCATAGTCTTGCTTTAAAGTTTGAACTGCTCCTTACTGTTACATGCTTTGTATGATGCTCATCTGTCTATTGTGTACATTTCTTCATTAGGAGAAACACAAACTCTGGAGAAAAAAAAACCTTATACTCTCTTAAACTCTATACATCCTCTGTACACTGTGGTATGTCTCTTCAGTCTGTAGAAGCAGATAACAGAGGAGGAAATTACCATTAGTATAAACTAACAAAATCAATTTTATTTTCAAATGAGCATTGTTACTTAGGTTACACTTATACTTACAAATTTGCTTAATGTAGAATTTCTTCCTATAAATCAGTATCATAAAATATTGCTGATAAAATGAGCAGACTCTGCTCTGCATAGAGAAACATGGGTAACCTGACTTTGAAGGGTTTACCCTCTGCCTTGCCTGATTACCTGCGTCTGTCTTTGTCAATATGTATTCTCAATATGTTGACTTCTTTTGTGAGTTTTTGCTGTATTGCATTCATTTATTTCAGGTAAGTATTACTTTCTGTTGCTGCATCTAATGTCCTCATGAGCAACTAATTCGAATCTTTTGAAACACCTGATATTGGTTCAATAACAGGTCCATATATACAGAGTAACATCTGTTATCCAGATGTCGCGTCTAAGTGTGTGAGCTTCATCTATAAATGTTACTAACTGTTAGAATCAGTGTCATTGTCGGGTTAAAATAGGTGAACTAAGTGTTTTTTCCTCCTTTAATTTCCAGTGCCTGTAAAATAATGATAACAATGATAATTGTAGGTGTTCTGTAAACCTGCATTCAGATATCAGCAGCGGGCTGACCTCTGTGCTGAACCAGTCCAGCTGAACAGCTGCTTAATGGGAAAATAAAAAATAAGAAATAAAGCTGATCTGCAGTCCTCCACTGACTGTCATGAATATATTTCAGCTAAAGGTCATTTCCTGTGTTGAGTCCCAGTTATAATAGGACAGTTTAATGTCATCTCATCAGGAAATCCCTCTACTATCTGTTGCTACAGTACAGTTAGTCAATATCAATATTTTCACGCACTGGAAATAATTTAGAACAACCTATGTATGTTTTTGTGTGTGTTACTTATCAAAGCACTTTGATCATACAGCTGGGTTGCAATGCTCTCCTTAATAGAGGGACCTTCTCTTCCCTAAATATTTACTTGACATTAATTGAGGAGGCTCTGGAAGTCACTTACTAATATACAACCCTCCAATCTGAGGATTATCAGCAAGTAATCCACAAACAAGGAGCAGCGTCATCCTGATAGTTCTGAATGCTGTTTGCTGCAAGAAAGACAGCAGTAAGCTTCAGTCAGTGAGAACTGACTCCACTCCACACATCGGGCCGCCCCCGATTGTACTTGAGCTGTTTTTTTATTTCAAAATATACTTTTGTCTGTTTTCATCTCACTTTTTTTTTTTAAAAAAAAAGAGTTGTTACAGTGTATAATGATGTGAATTAATACAACAGCCCTGCAACCTTCATGAAAGTTTTTAAGATCCATAGAGAGGTGTTGATTCAGCTTTATATCCATTTTGGTTTAATTATTTTGTGTTATACTGAGAGGTGTACCTAATATTTCCTATACACTGATCAATATGAATGGGATACAGACTAATAGTGGCAAATAGCAGGCCAACCAATGATGAGATTATGAGCTGTGGTGTTAAACTATGCACAGGAAGCATTAATATGATCAACACAAATTTCTTATTTTTATGTTTTCACTGGAAGGAGCCTGAGCAAACGCATCAGTTCCAGCCTAAACCAGCAGATGGCATTAGTAATACAGCTCAGATCACAAAGGAGAGAGAGAGCGAGAGAGAGAGAGAGAGAGAGAGAGAGAGAGAGAGAGAGAGAGAGAGGAATGCTTGAACAGAACCTCAAGCAAAACATCTAACCTTTTTCTGTTTGGATTCTGTCCGGGAGAGTTTACCAATGTCACTGCTCCTCCCTTTAAGCATGAGTAACTGACATTCACCCATTTTTAAGGAGACCCAACAGAAAATTCACAGTGGCTGAATCATAGTCAGTTAATTTCCCTAAAACTTGGTCTGTTCTCAACAGCATGTGTCGCATTACTGGGCTATAGACAGCTCAAGTTACACACATCCCGAAAGCTTGTCATTCTCTTATTCACCACAACTGATAGTTTTCATATAGCTGATTATTATCTATGTGTGGTGATTTGATGCATGACTCATTGATTTTATATGTCCTTCTTCTCACTGTAACTTGGACACGGGCACACACACACGCGCGCACACACAGTGACCGCCGTCGTTCCTTGATGACCCACTGTCTGCTCATTTCCGAAAGCTTACGGAGATTCACCGAGCAGCGACCCGGCCCCTCCCGTCCCCCTCCTCCGCGCTACAGCGACTCTCCCCTCGGCTCCACTCCGAGGAGGAACCCGGTGCCCCCGGTTGATCGTTTCCAATTACGTTACCCCAAGATGGAGGTCTGCAGATGGCATTGCTAGCGTCTACGAGTCACCGTAACCGTCCGTGTGTCTTTAATGACGCTTTTGTCAGGACAGAAGTAATTTGGTGCCATCTTTTTGTCGATTTTTTGGGGGATTTACTCGGGAGATACTGAGCTCCAGGTTCGGGTTGAGGCAACCATGAGCTCCGGAGAAGGAGCGGAGGAGACGACGAAGGACGCCAGCGACATAACGCCGTTTTTGAAGACCGGTAAGCCCTTAAAAAAATAGTGGGAGAGGTCGTACCGAGCTCCACTGAGAGCTGCTCCCTTTGGTCCAGCTACGTGAGGGACATTGTTCCCGTCCGTGTTGTCTGTTTGTGGGCTCAGACAGTGAAGGATACGGAAGGCTTAAACCAGTGAATTCCATAACGGTTGTTTTAAACGAAGTGTACAACATATAGCAATGGCCAGCACAGTAGTGGACATTTCTGAAAACGGGTTTCTTGAATGCATTTCTCTGAACTGCATGAGATAGCCCATCCAGACAGTGTAGCCAGGCAACATTAGCTAGCGTGCTAATTACCCGAGTTCCATCTTCGGACGTAGCTCTTAGATGTGGCAGATCCTGGTTAGCTTTCCCTGTACTTTTCTTCAGAATACACAAGTCTGTCTTTTGCCCTTTCCCTGACATTACTTCATGTGTCATGCACCACGTCGCTGTCAAAATGGGGATGTGAAATGTATGTTTAAATCACTAAACGTTACGAGAGAGGAAAAACATAGGGACCGCAAATGTGTATTCTCCGTCTAGCTCAGCCCGACACAACAAATGGATCAAAGCGACTTTTTTTCATTATATTAATACACTGTCAAAATGCCACATGGATAGTTTCTTTTATTACAACTCTAGTGGAGTGATTGAAGATTTTTTTTAAACAGAAAAGAAGCAGGTCAGAGCAGTCCGATAATGGACTTACGTGTCAACTAACTAGTTTCAACGTTAGCTTCCAATGTTAGCCTGTAAGCTAGTGAATCCTGAATCAGATTTTGCGAATCCTGTCTGCTAACAAATGCTAGCTAGTTTAGCATTGCTAGCTTGCCAGTGAGGTGACAAAGCTGGTGAGTATTATAACAGCGTATTGGTGAATTAAGTACAAACACAAGTACTGTGTGTCTGTTTTTAAATTCACTATTCCGTTTACTCGGCAAAAAAATAGCACAACCGTGCAAGCTATGTAAACAATACATGGCGTGGCACATATAACCTGGGTGTGCACTGTGCAGGATAAGCTAGCTGTGTATCATAGCTAATAAAGGCCAAAAGGCTGCTTTTTTAAAATCGCTGTCACGGTCTGCTGATTATGGCTAAACCCCAGGAAGTCAGTGACACTGATTTATTCACACACAATTTAAGTGTTGCCTTTAGACTTGGTTAGATGCTGCTCAGCTACATGTACAAATTGCTAACATAAGCTAAGTAGGCTAATTTATCAGCAATGACTGTGACTTGAATCCCTAACACGGGCCTACAGTGATTCCATAACAATGGCTCATAAACTCTGAATTCCAGGGGTCCTAACAGAGATTTAAGGGGCTGCAGATGTATAATTTTAAATTTTATTTAAGCATGTGGAAACCAGCTTAAAGATGGCTTATTCGATATTCATTATAATGCTCCCATCTAATGTACAGTATAAACATTTATACAAGTGGTACACATATTAACAGGGCATTTTAAGTGGCATTTTCTGCCACACAGTTGAATGAAATTTTGATCCAATGGGCAAAGGCCTGTCTGTTTGTGGGTCTTTGACATGAAAAAGCTGATGAGCCTGTGGGCTGCACTTGGATATGCCAGATAACCCTCTAGCTCTGATCACTGACTGCAGGCAGTGAATTAGATCCAGAGCCTGATGTCATGTCTGCTCCACTTGCTTGGGTAGCTGGTATGAATTACTGCTTATATGAATTTAAAACAAGTTTCTCCTTGAACCAATAGCTGCTTGTCTAGTATAGGTATAGTGGTATTTGCAGGTTTATTTTTCCTGGTGATAGGTGTGTAGTACTCAAATATTGTGTGGTGGCATATAAGAGAAAGTGAAAAGCAGAGAATAATTATAAACTGTGTCTACTGTTTATAAGCCAAATCACAGGCTGTTCTAGCACACTGTCATGTGTAGGACCATTGTGGTAGAACTGAGATTTTGAAGTACAGTTAGAGGGGTGTAAACAAGGACGAGAATGCAGAGTATTGACATCCAGCCTCTGGCTCCTGTGGTTTTGTGTCTAGCAAGATAATAAGCCACAGAGGGAAGTTCAGCATTCGTATTGAGCTGATCTGATGGCTTCCTCTTAGGGGGAGCAGCGAGAGGCATCCTGTAACTCACTTGCAACCACGCTTTGTGTGTTTTGTTGATGCTGCACAGCTGCAGCCATTCTGCTCCATTGTTAATCAGATCTGTTGCTAATTTGTTGTGTAATTAAAAAAAAATCTGTTCTTATTACCACAAGCCCATCTGCTGCAGGTTTAGTTTGTGGTATAGAAATAGTTCTTCATTTACCATACAGCACTGAAACTGTATATTAACTTTATTTATTTGTTTGAGAGAAACAATGACACAGATAATTAATTTTTGTTGCACTTACATTTTTCTGGCAGTGATGGGGCTGCTTCTGCTGACTTCAGAAAGAAATTGAGGATAAAATGTAAACAAATCTGTATCTGTAGAAGACAAAAACACACTTGAAGGATCATGAATGAGCATTTCATGCCACTATCTGCCACTGGTACTGCTAAATGACAAGAATATTTTAACACTGGTTGTCAAATAAATATAATTTACATTTCAAGCCAGTCTGTACTTGAAACATTTTCAGTTGTCACAGGAATGGTCCTGGCTCAGTTCAGACAAATCTTAATCTCAGCTATCTCTAACGTTAACCACAATCGTAACATTTAGTATACTTGACCTTTATCCAAAATAGTCTGTCTTTTTGGGATCCACAATTGTGTATACTTAATGCTGAACACAACCTACTGAAACATAACTACAGTTACTGACGTTTTATTGACAAAATACTATTGTTTACTACTTACTTAGATGACAGTCCTTTGGGAACTTATGTTTTTGTTTCCTCCACAAGCAACACAACTTGTTGAACACATCTCTAAAGCTATACTTTGAACTGATTACCGAGTTGGATATTACTGATTGTATTGCAGTCACAAAGAGCTGGCGTTTATGTTAAATATGACCCAAATTTTCCCAGGTGGTGTTGTCGACCTGTGCTTACTGCTGCAGTGTTGTTTTACCGCCCAGGGAGTTCCTGTCACTGTCGGTTGTGTGCAGACGTCACTGAGCTCAACAGGACAGTGACTGACAAGACCACCTACTGTATGAGATAATGATGACTATGGATAGATATTTACTGTAGATATGAGATTGGATTTGGCTAACCACGATTAGAATATTTGGTTGCAAAGTATTAGTCCATTACTTTTTGTCTCCAGATGGTGTGTAGCTACTGGGGACATAAGAAATTCTTCTGGTAACACATTTTTTAGCACAATTACTTTTGGCAATTTGGCTCAAAAACAATTCAAAGTGGAGAATCTTTGTCAAAGGTATGAATCAGTCATCTCATAGTGAAACCAGCAGTGAAACCACTGTAGGCCTATGTATAGATAGCCTACCACTGGCTTTGTACAAAAAGCTTGTTGGGAGACTGAGTGTCACGTTCACGCTCCCCTCCCCTTTGTTTTGCTCTTGAACTTCCTCCTCATGGATCTGGGAATCTTGTTCTGACATGCACAGGTTTGAGTGTCTTGCCACAGGCTACGCTTTTCCCCCCCTTCCATCCCCAGCTCCATCCTCATCTCTTTTTTTCCATCCTTCGGCGTTGGTCTCTTTGTCTTTCCCATGTCCTCTCCCTTTTGGCTTTCTTTGCTACTCTCTGCTCAACTGCTGATTCGCTCATGTCTGTTTCATGTTTTGCTCCCTCCCTCATTCTTGTTGTGTTGTGTTGGGCCTCTCCGTCCTGATGCAAAATGACAACTAATTTTTTTTAAAAAAGCTTCCCCCCCGTCTCTCTCCCCTGTCTTCCAGACTGGAATTAATACCTAGGCCTCAGAGCTCCCAAACAGGGAGTTTTGTTGTGGCATGTTGTCAATCATCAAGTAGTTCCACGCCAAACATATCTTTGGCTACACTGATGACTAAGAGGCTGATTTAGTGTTGATTACATGCAGTTATTACTTGTTTGTAGTCTAGGGTGGAAAAAAAATGTATGCAATCCGCACTGCCGGGCCTCCATGAATGAACAGTTAGAGGCAGCAACATGTCGTTCATAAGGTCGGTCTGTATGTTTGAATGAGCATCAGTGTGTACGTGTGTTTGTGCGCGAAAGTGAGTGAAACAGACAAGCAGGAGAGAGGGAGAAATCTGATCCAGAGCTTCTGCATTTATGACTCAGGCCCATTCACCCAGGATGAGGTCTGAACACACAGGCACACACACACACACACACACACACACACACACACACATGCATGCACACACGCACTCCGAGACTAATGGATATTGATCCAGGAGATGGAGACTGATTGAGGTCCCTCAGTAAAGGTTTCCTCCAGGCTTAAAGCTGCCAAGTCAGACGCAGAGCAGAGGATAAAGCCTATTGCTATACAAAGCAGATTTCTTTTATCATCCTGTGTTTATGGGATGGAAGTAAACATAGGATTCGTGCATCTCAGATCAATGCAAATGAATGAATGAGGGCTAGGTTTGTTGTCAGTTCATTTTGGCCTGTCTTGATAACATATATTTTGTTCTTACTTTGTACTTGACAGGCTGTTCATAACCTGTAATCATAGAAAAACGGCCAACAAAACAAGTATGAAACATGATTATTTGAACCGAAGCCTCCAATTGCCAAAACCCTCTACGACTTTTAAGGGGTACTCCAGCAATTTAGTGATGCACTTCCATAAAGTCAGTAGGCTTGTGAGAGACAGCTGTAAAGAAATAATGGCCAAAATCAAACCAGCAGAGCAACTTTATTTATGATATGGCCAAGTTTCTTCAAAATGAATTGAGAAATTTGAAGAAACTGAGGAATGTCAATTCCAACAAATTAAAAACCTGAGAAGTGAAATTAATTTACCACATCATAAAGCAGTCCCACTTACTGATTTGCAACATTGGATGGAGTTCAAAAGCAGTCAATCAACTGGAACTTGGTATCGGATCCGAACTGGCAATCAGAACCATCCCTATCCATAATGGCCAGTAAAGGAGATATTAAAGGGACAGATTAAGGATGCACAGAACCGATATGCCTGATTGGTACTGTTGCAGATGCTGACCTTGTTAAGAGAATCGAGTGTCAACCATGATGTGACAAATCTTTGTTAAATACAGATTCTTTGTTTAAATCATGACAAAAATTCAGTGGTTCCTCTGTCAGTTACAATAATTCACTCTTGATGTGCTGCCAATGCTTTTTAGTGGCATAGAGATAGCTTGCCTCAGTTCACCTTACATAAAAATTATTCTGATGAATTCCAAGCAGAATACAAAGTTTATCATTTGGGTAAAAGACAACACTAACATCAGTTTGGTGCTTTGTGTTGATAGATGCAAATGTGTGTGTTTGAGGATAGATACCACAGTTTAAACTGTATGGCGAAATCTTTGACTTTAGACAAATTAATATCGTCTCACAACATATACTTGTTTCACCAACCGCGACCTTCAAATGTCTAAATTATTAGATTAGGTGCAGTTAGTCTTAAGGGAAAAACTGAGCAGAATTTAGCTGAAAATTGGCTTCAGAGCACAGAACTCAGTGCACTGGAAAGACACATTTTTTAGAAGCTCAGGCTGAGTAATCGAGGGTAACACTTTTCGACACTCGGGCATCATGTGGCTCCCAGTACAGGGGCTTTGTGATAGGCAGCCACTGTTCTCTCTCAATTGCTTTTCACACTTACTCACACTCAGGCGAGTGTTGTTGTGATTTGCCGTTCTCACTGACCCCGTCTCTTTCCCCCTTCATCTTGCCTTCTCCCTGTCTTTGTATTGTTAAGGTCACAGCGCACTACATTCACCCTTGCTTTACTCATCCGCACATAAATATCTGGTACCACACACAGCTCTAAGTAACCGTACTATTGTACAAAAGAGCGGCGTGAATATAGTAAATGGATGCCAGCTGGAGGGAAAGATGATGGTTATGAGATTTTGGCCTTTTATTTAGGTAGGCAGCTTCAATCAAGAGCAAATGGATGGCTGGGTAAAAAGCTTTTTAGAAAGGGCTGGACATTAAGCTAAAAATGGGGATAAAAAAACATCCCTTCTACTCAAACCGTTCCTTTTATTGTGGCATTAAAAATGTGATGTTTCAGTTAGAAAGGCATTCATCCCTTAAAATGATGCACAAATGCAACACTGAACACATGGTAACAAGACCAGCAGCCCAGGCACTTGGAAACCATTAGCAGTACATACAAAAACATCCCATCTGTATATGTGGATGAGGATGGAAATTTAAGGGGATTTCATCAACATATAAAATGGTTTGTTTTGGAAATAAAAGTATCCCAAATAATATAACTGACAGTCATCTGCTGACCCTATTTTAATATTATTACCACCATGTCCTGAATAACATCATCTTTCTGTCACACTGTCATATATTTGTCAAATTGAAGAAAACGATTGAAAATATCAGTTGGTTGGTAAACAGTAAAGAGTGAAATATTTAAATTGCTGTCATTTTCCCATGAGTACTTGTGTAAACATATAATCTTTCTCCTCCCTAATAACAGGTGCAAGTACATTCAATTTTAAAGGCAGATTACAGCTATCAGACAAAGCTGGACCCCCTGAATTTGCTGTGAAGTCAGTTTGATTGGGAGGATTGGGGTTTTATTTTCCCTGTTTGAATTATAATTTGCTGGGAACTGTGGCAGTATGATCAAAGTTTTGGTAAAACAGAGAGAGTTGCCTGTCTCTCAGCTCATTACGAGGAATGACACTTCAGATCAGGATTAGTGCACACAGTCTGTGACACAGTTGATACAAAATGGATGTTTGTGCCAGAGAATGGAAGGAAAACATCCAAGGTTATGTTTGACAAATCACTATGTAAAAAACCCACTGTTACTCCACATCATGTGACAGAAACTCTGCCCACTTGTAAAGCTTATTCTGGTCTGAAAGAGGGACAGCTTCCAAAATTTCTACTAACAACAAACAAGAATCACAGCACAGACATAACAAAAGCTACAAATCTCAGACCAGCTGGGAGAATAGGGGGAAAGTAAATTAAAGCTCCACAGAAAATACTGACATGGTGAACTTCAGCACTTCCTACTTTAGGTAATAGTTTCTTTAAACCTGCATTAAGCAAGCAAATGTGTTATAATAAAATAATTGCCTATTAATGCATTCATTAGGGAGCAACATTAGCGCTCTGGCCATCTACGGAATGCAAGTCCAATATTCACTTTCCTTTTAGCTCATTCTAGCTGTTCTTTGCTCCACTATGTTCACCAGCTAGTTGCTAAGTTTGTGCAGATAGAAGGTAAAGTAAAAAATCGGTTTTCAGAGGTTTTCCACTGAAAATGGCTGCCTGCTGCTGACGTCAAATAATGCTGTGAGAGCTGTGAGAGTGAATCAAAACAGTTAAGTTGCTGGTCAGAAAACCAAAACAATGAGCTGAAAGATGCTAAAACGCTCCAGGGAATATACATATTGATTATAGCTGCTGCAGCTTTCTCTGGAAAAAATTTTGGTTGAACAGTTCTGTGGTAAACCTGATGCCAAGCTGGCACAATACATCATCGTGCTCAAGGCCTTTCTGTGTATCATATCACAGGCTTGTAAGGACTGGTCATCTGGGTTAGGTTTACTTTGGCATAACAATGACGTCTTTCAGTGTGAAAAGTCTGTGTTTGCCTTCTTCACATTATTCTTTGTTGAATGTGCTGTACAATTAATGTCATGAGGTGAGCCAAGAGGTGAATTTCTCATGGTGGCAGTGCAGCAGTTATAGTTTCCTGTCAGAACCGCAGTAGGTTTAGTGGTTGGAAACAATCACGCTGAGGTTAAATGCGGAAGTTTTATGAGGTCTTAAAAACTGATAAGCACACCTACAAATGCAGACCAGGAACGAATCAGCTGCAAAATTATCTTGTACTATGTAAATGAAGGTGGTATAGGGTTATTAATGCAAATGGAGAAATTGCTAATGCAAATTTAAGATTTTGGGGACTACCATGGTAACACACATAGAGGGAAAAAATGTTTTGACCTCACAGACTGGGGTCCACAGCATAAATGGTCGGAAAACCCAGCCCACAGATGCCTGGCTAGACAAAACACTGTAATTTTTCAATCAGAACACGGTGAGCGAAGCCATCAAAAGCCATGAAGTAAAATGAATGGGAGCGCTTGAGTTTTTTGTAGCCCAAAGCATGTATGATGTCAGTGTGAACTTTTAGGCGTACCACAGTAATACAACCCCTAAACCAGAACAAAAAACACCAGATTGCATTTCAGAGGGAACAACGTTCACTTCCCCGATAGTCAGATGCTTGTAAACAAGTTTTGTCTTTCTCTGGATGTGCCTTACATGGCAATGTGAAGAGCAGCCTGAAACAGCTTACCAATGAGGTGGGAGAAGTTTGGGGAGTAATTTGAAAAGGGTGATGAATAACATTGGCCCTGTGTCGCTTGCTATGCTGCATTGAAGTCATTACAGAAATGGATTTAATAAGATTGCCATAGATGTACCTGTTGATCGCTGTGAAAATATATGTAAGTATGTGATGTTATGATACAGGAAAGTCAGTATATTATTAGTAATATAGTGAGCAGATTGTAGATCCTCTCAGAGAGGGTATGGAGTGTGTGGGAAAGTAGACTGGCCAAGAACTGTTTTAACAACAAATCTGCTTACTTAAACAGGAGTATATACATGAAGTGTTTGAGAGCAGGGCTGTGTGACAGCAGTACAAGTCTCTGTCCCTGTGTGTGTGTGTGATGGTGTGATGTTGTCAGCTCTAACAGCATTAGGCATGTTAGAGGTGAGAGTTCATTGGATTACACACACTGACCTAATCTGATCTGGTGTTTATTCCCTGGGATTACCCTCTGTGTGTGTTTTCATACGTAGGCGTGGAGGTGGAGAGAGGGGCGGTAGGTAGGTGGATTTGTTATGGGTCAGTGCACATGGTAACACACAAACACAGGCTCTGACAGAATTGTTTAGGGCTGCAACAAATGATTATTTTTGATACTGATTAAGTTGCAGATTATTTACTTGATTAATCTTTTAGTCTTTTACATTTTACATACAAAACATACATATTTTGTATTTGCACAAGAAATGTACAGAATAAAGACAACTTTCTGTGCTGCAAGTACGTGTTTCGGCGCTTTATGCGCACCACAAAAGGCTGGTTTCAGTCTGTCAAGGTAACAACAGCTACTGTGTCTGTCTGTCTGACCTACGTTATGTCTTTACCAGCAGGCCTATGTAAACCAGGTCGGCAGAGGCCTGTGCTATCTGTGAGCCTTTACCACTCACACAAACAGACACGCAGGTTCCTGCCCAGATACAGACCAGATAAGACCAAAGGCCAGCTGATAAGTGCTAACAGTGATGGGCGGTTTCTGTGATCTTCATATGGGCCATTTAGTTCAGACAGAGATCACACACTGCATCTGGATGCATTGAAAACAAAGTTTTACCTGCGGTGCAGCTCCAATCTTATGAATAAACCACACTGAAAAAGCAGAAGTTTGCTCATGTAGTAATGTAACTGTCAGAATACTTGTGATTCAGGTAAAAACCAGAACAAAGTATTTACAGTCAGTTCCAGAGTAGGTAATGAGAAGTGAAGAAGGGGCCATTAAGTTTCAGTTAGCCTTTGCTAGTATTGTTTTATCTTGTTGGATAAAAGTTTTGAAAAAGTCAAATATAGTCTATTAGCCAGGGAATGAAGTAGAGGTTGTTATAAATGTTTTTGTTTGTTTAACCTCTAGAACAATTGAAACATACAGCACACACACACACACACACATGTGATACCCACATATGCAAACCTCTCGCTTCTCTGTGTGTTTATAAAAAGGAGCTTGTCCCACTTTTCCCTCTCATCTTCTGTGCTCTCGTTCGGTAATTTCTCCGGCGTGATAGCTAATTGGTGTGAGCTCGGGGAAAATTTGCCGCCCCGCTGCTGCCTTCTTTTAAAACAAGCTGGAACGAGAGAGTGAAAAGAGTCGAGGGTGAGAGAGAAAATGGAGAGAAGATGGAGATAAAAGAGAAGACAGGAGGTAGGTTGGAGGGGAGCGGGAGTGGGAGAGGAGCGCAGGTTGCAAGTGGCCGTGAACTCACGTGTGCAGATAACCGTCTTCTTTACGCATTCTTGTAAGAGGAGCGTAAACAGTAAGCCCTGGGAGTGAATGAACGATTTTATTGTGCTGTTAGAGGGAAATAAGGAAGTCTGTTCAGCACAGGTGGAAGACAAAGGACAGAAGGAACTGTGAAATTCAAAGATGGAGAGCAAGCAAGGCCTTGGACAGATAATGAAGAGGGGAAGTGTGGATGTGAGTGCTAAGGTGTGTTAACATAGTTTCTACTGGCTAATGAAAGAGGTCAGTAAAAGAATTGAATTGACTTGCAATTGATTAGGATCAGTGTGAAAGATTTGCCAGAATGGTCCCTGCTCCTATTTTGAGAGTAGAAAGAGACAGAGAGAGAGAGTGAACCAAACTAGGACAAGTCCTGAAAGACCATTGTACTTTTTTTTCCTTTGGGTCTCCAGTGCATTCAAAACTGCTATCTCACTGTTGCCCTCCCGATCTTGCGCACTTCTCTTGTTCATCTCTTCTCTGACTACTTTTCACTCCTTTTTCCTACAGGCCAGGAACTCAGAGGAATTGATCCACTGTAAACACGTAGCTGGGTGGCCTTTTGTGAGTTAGCAAAGGCTACAGACCGCTGAGGTCTGAGGGGGCTCTTGTGAAAAATGAACAGTTTAAAGCAGTGGTCTTTGTAGCCCTGATATTTTGTGCAGTGCCAGGATAGAAGAATGTCAGTACTAGTACCTTAATGAAATGAATAAACAGTTCCTAAAACTTAATATATTCGGGTCTGCCCTGTCTATCATCAGTTGTTTTTGATTATAGATTTATGGTAGATTCATGTATCCATAAGATACAGTTTTGATTCAGCAATCTGTTGGTGAAAAGTAATTTGGAAGAACAGTGGGATGTATTTAATGGTCCAACTTGTATGAATGATGAAGAACTGGCGCAGTTGATCTCTGAACAGCTGATCTCTTCAGGGTTATGATATTAGCTATTATGGGACTGTCACACCAAACAAGAACTGTAAAAGGAATAAAATCAGTGTTTAGTGTGATGACAGTTGGGCACAAATGAAGGTAAGCCTCTGATTAGCTTGTTCTAACTGTGACAGTATTGCACAGGCAGTATAGTAACCTCCATGTTTCTGTGTCATCAGCCATGATTCAGAGGATATACTCTGTGCTTTTTTAAATCTTCCTGGTACACAAAGGCAAGTATTAGGGATGCAATGATCCACCTTTTCTTTGATGTTGGTTCCAGCTCAGTTGGAGGATCTCGCCCCATCTGATACCAGTGTGCTGTGTCCCAAATATTAAAGCTGTGTAGTACAACATGCAGAATGTATTTAAATCATTTTATGTACGGTAAAATTACTGTGGTACCAAAACTAAGGTTGTGGGTATTGTGTGGATTAACAGCATCTATTTATACTGGATTTGTTAAATAAAATCAGTATCACCAATCAAGATTTAGTATATTGATTTGTGCATTTTAGCAAGTGTGCAAACAAGCCCACTTATATTTGAAGTTACTTGGGGTAATACAAATATTGTAGAAAAGCAAGTATACAGTTCTCAGGTGTGGTAAAAGGGAAATCAATTTGCTACATCAGTTCTAGCTTTTTGTGGTTTGTACAGCCGCGTTTATGTGATAAATTTTCAAGAGATGTCACTTGAGCGCATTAGTTGGTTTTAAAGGCTGCAAGTTTGAAAGTGAAAAAAAATCTGGAGATGTGGCTAGAGAAGAAGAAAGAAGGTAGCTTATTAGACTTCTGGTGCCTACTCCACATCTCTGCTTAACAGCAAGCTTTACATAGATAAGGCACTGGTAGTATCTACCTCCAATGAATCTATGTCGCCTCAAGGGTATGTTGTTGTTTTATAATTTATGCTGTCTGCTGACTGACAGTTGTTTTCGACGCCAGACAAACCAACAATGTCTGTGATTTCTTCACACATCGCTTTTTAATGTCTCTGCTGTTAAAAAGTTAAAGGAACATTGTAGAGAATTGAGAAGAAGCAGCCAGGTCTCGCTGGCGCCCAACAGCAGCAGTCACCGCCCCAGCTTTTGCATTGGTGGGGTCTGAGTCCCAGTGGCTCAATGCTGGCCAGCTACCAAGGCATAATACAGCAGAACTCAACTGTCATTACTCGGGAGAGTTGCATTGTGGGAAATGCAGGCACCAGGTTTTGGGGCCAAGGAAGAGGAATGTGGAATAAAACAGATCATATCTCTGGTTCTGCCATATTGATTTCAATCCTATTAAACTGTCCATCATGAATCAGGACAACGTTAAAGGTAAAGCAAAATCAGTGGAGAATTCCTTTTAAGATTAGAGAGAATCTGAACAGATTTTTGCTTCACCAGCACTCAAATGTGGCTGACTTTTACTATGGCTGGGAAACAATAAAGAAAAGAGTACCAACTGCAGAAACTGGACTCTGTGCCAGGAAAATCCACGGAAAGTGACGCTACAGTAACGATAACATTGTTTAACTAAGAGCTTTCTCTGGGCGTGGTGTATAAATACCACAGCAAATGAACATTTTGGCTCCAGAAACAGAGACCAAGATAACAAAACATAAAACTTTTCATTATCACTTTAACTTGAGTATTACCTTCCACTTTGGATCATGAGCTCTGCAGATAGACACACATCCTGCAAGTTTCACTCTCTCATTGTTATCTCATCACCACCGCCAGCCGCCTCCTGTGCCAAGCAAACAAAATCCACTGAGATGGCTTGATCCCTTAGGTAAGATATTGTTAAATGTGTTGTCCATGGCCCTTGACATTTAAAATGTTGGCGAAACCTCTACAGCAATATATATATACCGCTACACCTCCTAGACAACTTGACAGCAGAGTACTGCTCATTAGAGTTTTTGTGCCTCACACCCGCCCCCAGTGAGTGTGAGCGACAATAGGTATTTTTAAATGAAAGGGGTCTTTCATTTGTGTATGAGTCAAACGATGAGTGTGCCTCAAGGAGAAGGGGAAGGCAGGGGCCCAGAAAGGGTGTGGTCTTCAATTAACGTGGGCCCGGAGACAGAAACAGTGTCGGGACAAGAGAGAGCTTGGTCTGTGGAAGGAGCTCAGTTTAGATGCTAGTATAGGCAGGCTCAAGGAGCTGAGGTCTAGGTGAGTTCACTGTGATCTGAGTGTTTGTGAGTTTCGGAGAGGGGGGACTTTGGATGTTTTATGGGATCAGGCCTGTTGCATTTTTTGCTTTGTCATTTCCTCAACGGCTGTTAGATGTGTGTGTGATCTCAAGTGGCATTTTAGCGGTGGGCTTATCCTACTATGGTCTGTAACAAAGTTGGCTCAGTGTGTATGCACGTCTGTGTGTGTGTGTGGTTGGATTAACCCACTGCTCTCAGAAGAAAACCCTCTGTTCATGACTGCATGTGTATCTGTGTCTCTTTATGCACACATACATTGTATTTTATCTCCATTTTGTCCATGCATGTTTGATTTCTGGCTAGGCTACAAGTCTTATTGTTTAGATTGTGATAAGATGTGGGCAACCACTACTGTAGTCTGGTATTACATTGTTGCACACTGTGGCTTAAGTGGACATCTTTGGCATTGCAAATATGTGAAGTATGTGGGTGTTTGATCTCTATGTTGCCTTCTTTTTTCCCTGCTTTCTCCTTCATCTCATTCATTCCCTGTGAAGTTCCTCCCAGGTACACAGCTTTAGAGAAAATTCCCTTGAGATCACTGAGCTTCTCTCCCATGCTATGTTTGTGTGTGCAAGCTTTTTTTCCTGTGAATATGAGCCCCTATGGCATTGGCAGTTGTTGCCAGCAAGTTTGCTCATGTATAGATGTGTACTATGCTGTATTTTGGTTAATGGAAACCGCCAAAAGCAAAAGTTGCTAACCACAGCTGTCTGATGAGGTAGTTCACTAGAAAGGAACCACTTGTTATGTAGAGAAGTATTAAATGCGACTGAATCAGCCATAAATGGAAACAGTTGGGTGACTTAATATGATGCAAGTGATTTTTAGTGACTATTGAGTCATGGGCTGTTGGAAGAAGCTAGAAGGACTTCATGCTTTCTTCAAAGGCTCTTACGAGTAGACATTTCGGCTTAGAGTCCCGCTAATAGACGGTCCCTTAACTTCTGTTGCATTTATATCATATCTGCAGTTACTGTAAACAAAAGTTTTCAATCAGGATTATGGACTTGAAACTCTGTGATGTTTTCAGCTACATCTGAATTTGGCAATTAATAATGGAAAAGTACCAAAATCTAAATAAATATTGATGAGTCGCGTTAGCAAAAGCCCCTGCTGCAGTAAATCACGATTTGAGTGTTAAACATACAGAGAAGAAGTTCCTACTTAGTTCATTAAATGCCAACTGTTTGTATACATGTATTTGTAATTCATTTTGCTAAAGGTAATAATCTCTGGAAATGGGCTATCATGGTGTTGATGACTTTTATAGTCACAGGTTCATTAACAGCACAATAAAACAATTCTTCAGACAAGATCAAGATTCTTCCCTGTGTGCCTTCGCCAAAGGCGACATGAATGGCTATTGCATCATCTTGCCTGATGATATCACGGTTATATGGACTTACTGGAAAAATTAAAACCAGATTTAGCCTTTTTTCCCACACGACTCAGTGTTGTTTTGGAGGACTGCTATTCTGCGCCTTCCCCATTCAAATGTAGAACAGGAAGGGCTGCACACGGAGCAAATGTCATGGAATGGTGTAAGTCCATTGTTCAAGCCAATTAAACCAAAATTTAATGGATATAGTACTAATTTAAATCCAGAGCAATTTATTCCTTATACAATTAACTTTGCAGCTATACAAGCATCTTGAATGGGAATCTTCCCATCTACCAGTGCTGTAAGGATATGAATGTAGCAGTTGGATCTCTATCCTGTGTTTGCAAGTGCAAGCATGTGGAGCAAGAGAGTCATTGTTCTTGACACAGAGTCAATTGAAACCGAAAAGCAGGTTATAATTGTTACTTTAATGAAAACTTGACTTTAGGGTGTGACTCAAGTCTGTGTATATGTTTCTCTTTCAGTGCACTTAGGGCCAATGAACGCCTACATTGTAGAGGAGAGAAATGTGCTCTGCTTGTACTGTATAATTAAGTATGTAGTAGCAGGGTCTTAAATGATAGAAACTAGATATATCCTAAGCGTATTATAAATATTTGACAGTACAGATCCTATTCATAGTATAGCCATGTTTCGGTTTGCCTTTTAATGCAGCTCTCTGTAAGGTTAAACAGGAAGGAGTTACCTGAGTCAGAACAGAGGGAGCAATGAGTCAACCAGTCGAGCCCAGCCTGTTTACATGATGACAGCACATGACACTGACCTTGAGACCTTCCCCAGTCACAGCAGCAGTTTCTCACACACAGACTATAGGCTGGACTGTCAGCCAATTGTTGTATTGGCTGAGAGACCAGTGGGGCCTCAGTCATGAGTTATAGGGTGATGAGAAGATGACTCTGCATGCACTGGTCCAGTGTAAGCAAAACATGCTGTTCAGGAACATGGGAAACCGTCAAACTGTTGGTACCTCAGTATAATAATTCTAAATGAAGGAGAAATATGGTTGAGACAAGTGGTAGCTTTTGTCTCACACCATTGGCATTAGGTACTCAGAATCTGAAAATTAGACAATTTAGCTACTTTGGTTTTCGCTTAATGGAATACACGTTGGAGCCTTTCCATCAGCCTTAACTAACAAAACCCTTTATTCTGAAATCCCAGCTCTGTTTGTGCTGGAGGAACAGCTCCCTACTCCTCTAAAGCAGTGTTATTACTTTTTAGCCAGCACTAACGCAAATCACAGTGCCAGCATGTCTTTTTTTTGTCCCTCAACAGCTATTGGATCAGCTTGAACAATGTCTTTATGGTTCCTGAACTCTTTATTTTGTGCCAGTTATAGGCTACAATTTTAGTTTGGTATAATTTGGCTTATGACCAAACACCTTCAAACTAATGACACTCCCAAGAATTTGATAGACTTATAGTCTATAGTCTATAGTCAGATAGGTGCTACTAGCAAATGGCAGCATGCTAACTTATAAACTAAAATGGTAAACAAGGTGAACTTTTATACCTGTTTGCCGAATGTTGGATTGTCAAATTGCGGTGTGTTAATACTGCTCAGGAGCACCACTGTTTTAAGCCGATGTAAAACTCCTTCTTGGGTTGTTTCCACTTATTGTACAGAACTGTAAAACCCATTACACGCTTGTTGTATTAGCCAATTTAATGTCAAGCATAACCATTTTTTCCGTCTCATAATACACCTTGCTTCTTGTTTTTGTGCCTACAGAAGGACCTCCTAAAGATTACAAAAGGAGATGTATCGAAATAGATAGCAGGTAAACAAAACATTCACACAGATGTCAACCCAAATGCAATCAAAGCACTGTTTTTCCACCCTCACCATGTCTAATTATGTCTTTGTGTGTGGTGATGGTGTATTTTATTGGAAATCAGAGTGTCACACACACAGACACTCTCACACACACACACACACACACACACACACACAAAATTAATATTTCAGCGATCCCAGTGGTGGTGACAGGTCATTGTCACCATTATTTCTCACCATCACATCTGCTTGACCCTTCCCTCCTTGACTCCACCCCTTCTCCTCCCCTCCTCCCATTATTCTCCGCCATCAGAAACCATGTTCCCCATGCCATGATTGGCTACCTGTGCCTAGCGCCCATCTCCGTAGCGACAGCAGCGTCTGCATGATGAGTTGAGATTGATGATGTCTGTCGCTTTCATTCCTCTTCCCTCTGTTTCCTCCAGCCCCTCTGTCCATTATCATTTGATTTCAGATTTGATATTTCGTGTCCCCTCTGCTCTTTCCTCCATTATGATTTATTCACCCAGTTTGCCTTTCCGTGATCCTAAAATGACGTTTCTTTTGTTTCCTCTCCTCTCAGTGACACTTGCTCTTCCTCTTTTATTGTCACAGAACAGACCAAGCCTAAGAGCATGTTATAATGATGGTTTGTTCTGTCACATTCAAGGGTTGATATTTGCCACTCAGTTCTGTCTTCCTCTGATGTGACATTTTGAGGAGACGTATGACCACTTTGATATTTAAGATTATTACTCCTTTGTGTGTCAGTGGGAAGTTTTAATGTTTCATGATTTGCATTTCAGTCTGAAAAAGAGAGAGACATACAAATTTGACTTTTAAACAGCTTTAGTCTGGGGTAAGTACCAGCAGTATCGCCTTGGAGAAAAATCAAACCCCTAAACCTCCTAGATATAAAGGAGGACAGTGAGTTGGGGCAGGCTGCTCCAAAGCCCGGGCCTTGATGGAGACAGCTCCAGAGCCTGCAGAAAAGGCTAAGGAAAGCATCATGAATGCACTCCTATATCTAGACAATATCATTTCTTATTGCTACTGTTTGGCCTGGTCTGTGCAAAGCCAGTCAGGGCAGTGTTTTTCTTAAGCTTTCTAGTGCTTGCCAGTTATCACTTCCTGGTTTAGAGGGGGTTGTGGGGGATTATTCTGTCCATCTGTTGGTCATTCTCAGCCACTGGTCTGACTGGGTGCATGATGAGGGCTAGAGGGGAGGCTAAAGAAGTGTTATGTAGCCAATGTTAATGCTTTGACCTTGACAGATGTGCTGAAGAGTGCTTTGGCAAGGAGGGAGCAAGCTGGGGCCTCCGCCCATCACTTCCATCACTGTCTCTCGCTTCTACTTTTTCCCTCCATCTCCCTTTGTGAATTCCAGTCAATTACTGATCATTTGCTAGCTGAAGCTGAAATTGCATGCCAGCTACTCCAGGGATGGCGATTTTGAGCAGATTAGAGTAGCAGAGGCAGGTAAGGCTGCAGTAAGCAGAGCTGCATTTGGCTGTTTGCGTGAACCGCAGCAGGAGTCAACAGCTGAAGCACAAGACAACACAGCCAAACAGTTCAACACTGTGCAGCGCACTGAATCTCAGTCAGTGACAGGAGGGAAGGCCAGTAAAAATTAGTCTTTTCCTTAGGAGTATTAGAATTTTATGTGAAACTTGGTGTTCTTGGTGTCTCGTCACGGTTTGTCAGAATAAGATCAGGTGGCGTTAAAAGACCCGGACGAATGAACTCTTGGCACCAATAACAAGCCTTCTTTTCTCCCTCTTTTCTCTCTCTGTTTTTTTTTTTCTCCTCCCTCTCCCCTCCTCCCCTGCTGTGTTTGGGTCGCTGGGGTAACCCTGGCCTGCTTCTCGCTCGGTTAGCCTACCCTGCTATTAGAGGTCTCGATGGATGAGAGAAATAAGAGGCGGAGTGAAGGAAAGATGGTGCTTTTTCTGCTCCCCTTTTCAGGGCCAAATCAGATTTGGGGACAAAAAAGAGGAAAATGGACACAGAGAGCCTGAGTGGACTGGAAACACCTTAGGTTGCACTGTTGAATCGCCACGCCCGTCAGCTTGATGCCGCCTCTAGATAATGATACCCCGCTTTCATCGATGAGGCCTGATTTTTAATGCAGCATGAAATAAGTGCTACACAAATGTCTCTCTTTGAAAAATTGTATCTTTTAGTCCACGCTGTTCTCTAGATCGTGCAAACCAGATGGCTGGCCTGAGAATCTACTTCTCCACTGGTGTTAGGAAGGATTTTATGTTTAGGAGTACGGGCTGTGAAAAGAATTGTAGTGTCCCCAAATTGATAGCGCATTGGCACAAAATGGCAGCTAAAAATATGGGTACATATTTTAATCATCAAATGGAAACAATAGGCTGTAATTATACGTGCTTGTTAAGTAGTCTCCCACTTGTCTGTGTGTGTGCTGGTGGTAGCAATGACAGCTGTACCTACAGTTGGTGTATTGTTAGAATAGCACAACTGTGCTCCGCGATCATGGTGCCAACTGGGGATCAGCCTTATTTGTTTCTGTGTTGTCCATTGTGGCAACACTGAGTCAGCAGCAGCCAGTCAGGAGCTGCCTACTAGGAGGAGAGGCGCCTAAAGCAGGGGATAATGGCAGCTCAGAGAGAAGGAGATGAATAAGACAGTGTTATTGGCTGTGAATAAAACTCAAAGCACAAAATTGTTGAGGGTTCATGGATATGAAGAGGGAAGATGACAAAGTTGAGGCAAATGGAAAAGATACAGAGGGAAACACACAGAGGAATGAAACTGATGAACAATATAGTGTTGCTCTTCTAGGATCATCAGTGTGTCCTCAGTATGTCTCAACAGAGGAAAAGTGGGATAATTCTGCATCAGTCGAGAGACGATTACCTGTCACTTACTGCTATTTATGTTCGTGACTAAAGCCTCAAATATACAGTGGCATATGACACATTTGCCAATCAAGAGTTCCATTCCTCATGTTACCCAGTAAGACATAGTAGTAAGCGTTGGCAGTAACTGACCGTTTGCTAAACCCCTGTCTTGAAAAGAGTGACCGTCCAATCATAACTGTATAGCAACTGTAACTAGGCGTGGTAGCTTTGGATTTTCCATATGTTAGCTTGTCCTGGTTAACTAGCTTACCGCCTGCAGTAGTAATCTGAGGATTAGTTTCAAGGCTATGAGCTTTCATGCTACATTATTTAGTGGAATAGTGGCCCATAAGGTATATAACATTAGCAACTCTGTCCTTTTGTTCCAGTCAAACCTATTATCTGGAGATAGTTCTCTCCACCAAAACATATTGATTAGTCCTCAATCCTAAAACTTTACCTTGTAGTGGTAAAAGTGAGAACATACTGTTTGAAAAGCAAAAAAGTACATAAGCTAAGAAGCAAATAGGGCTATGTTAGAGTGAAATTAGAGTCTGATAATATATTTTATTATATTTATAAATTTTAGCTCTCTACACTGTAAAATACAGCAAGAGTACGTCATTTAATTTCCATTTCTCTATATGGATCATCAGCTGAGGGCTTTTAGAATTTTTGCTCAGTATATGCAACTTAAATCTTCTAGTAAATCTAAGAAATAATCACAAGTATAATATGGCCCCTTCTGGCGAGTCAGATTGAAACATTTAAAAGTCAGCCAAAGAAAGAAATAATTGTACTGTAATGTTAGTTTAACTGGCCAGCTAGATTCACCTGATAATATGTCAGCAACGTATTTCAGCTGGGCCAAATTGATGCCTTGGTCCACAAAGAAATGATAAGCCCCTACTATAATTGCTTAAAATCAATTCTAAAACTATGATCCATTGTTCTGAAAATACAATACATTCCAGTGGTAAATCTGCCATCATTATTTTGTAAACTGCATATGTGCCATGTGAGATTGGGAAGGAGATTTATTGCAATTTCACTGTAAGGACGGAAATGCCTCTGAAACAACATTTGCTCCATGGGAAACATAAAAATATGTTCGTGCATACTTTAGTGAATCATTTATAAAGTGTTAAAATCAAATTGATTCCATTCTTTCAGCATTTCCTACAGTAAAACAGTGTATCTAAGGAATGAAATAGGCATGCGGGGTCAAATAAAACTACGCTGGGCAGTATAACCAGGCATCTTAGAGCCGGCGATCAGGATGTAGGTCAGAAGTTCAGAAGGTCACGGACGCCCCCCATTCCTGTCCACCCTCAGCCTAAGGAACTCTGCCATTCTACACATCCCCAGTGAGAACTCTGGCACGCCTGCAAATGTGGAAGTCCACAACTATGCAGGGATGCTCACACATGTGCACGGTTCTGGTTTTCTGACCCAGAATAGCTGGTTTAGAAGCTTACATGTCCAAGTCAGCTGTAGGAGCCATTATGCGATTACGCCTGCATGTAATCAGTTTTAACTTTCAGATAAGGAAGATGCTGTGAGTGTGTGTGCACTCTTTTGTGGTATGTTGGGCAAATTTTTCCTCCCTTCTGACTGACCACCCATGGGCTCACTCACCTGGCCCCATCTAATTCTGGGTCTGAGCAGCTGCATTTGCTCTCTGTTTTTAAACACGAAACACTCATCCCAACCCTCCCTGAGGTATTTATCATAGTCTCTCCGGCAGACTTGCAGTGGCATTGTTGAGTAAACTGCTTTGGTTGTATCAGGCCAGTCTAATGCCCACTTGACCCTGGAGGCCCTTTACAAGTCCTGTCATGAGGTGTGTGCAGAGGTTGATATATTCTGGACACACACACAAGACCCAGTGACAGTCCTGATGTGGAAATGATCACTGTTGTAATAAACAGAGCAGCAAGGGGTGAGGAACATTTCATATCTCCTCCTCGTCTCACCCTTTTCACTGAGGGGGTGTAGCAGTGTTGTTGTGTTTCACCACAACCCACCTCATAGTACCAGTGACCTAGGAAGTATTGGGACTGACTTTGGTTTAGGGTGATTGGTCAAGCTAATGGCATTTTTGTGATATGGACTAAACGTAGCTCCTGGAAAAATTGTTCACCTTAGCTTTTGAGTAAATCATTCTTGGGAACTTTGGGCTCAATGGACTTCAGTTTCTCAGAATTCTGAATTTAGACATCATCAGCAAGGTAATATTAACCTCAGCTGTTGCTAATGGCTTATTGATTATAAATACAGTGAGGTAAGTAATGAAACTGCATATTTTAAAAGTTAGCCATAATTTGTCACTCCAGATTCTGAAACTTCATGCATCACAGCACCCAGAATAAATCCAAAACAGAAAGTTACCCGGTGGGTATGATTCATTTGGGTGGGCTTCCCACTTATTGTCTAGTGTGGAAATGTAACTGTATTGTAGAGACACAGCATAGTTCTGGTGCAACATTTTTTAATTCCAGTATTCAACCTCAGTATGTCATTTTAATACATCAGATAACCAGTGGAAAACATACACACATTGTCTTGTCCCAGAGTCCAGAAATGGTAACTATGAGTTCTGTCTACCAAAAGATCTGCTACACTATCATCGATTTCCATTAAGATTTCTTTATTGTACAAGAAAGTATACTAATTTTATCCACTCCTCTGTACCTGTGGAGCAACTTGGCTTGTTTCTAATGCCATAAAGAATAAATTTTATTATGAACAAGTGACATTGCTGCAAGAATTCAATGCTCTATATAGCAAAATTAAATGTTTATGGTGATCATATATATGCTTTGAAAGCCATGTGTCCCCAAACTAATTCATTTATGTAATTTTCTTAAGATATCATAAACATCATGATATAAAACATCATTTATCAATGCAATGTTTCAACTTGTGAGTATAATCTTTCTTTACAGTTTTAACCAAAGATTTATTAGAGTGCGGTCCATGGTAGATATACTCTGCACACATCATAGCAGAAAGTGGTCTGTGATAAACTATGGTTTATCCTCTGACATTATCAGTTCTGTGTTGAAGTGTAGATAGTCACCTAAGCAGCTTAAATGGTCCAGCCAAGATTGGAAGCTGCGGCCCTGTTAATGAGGTATTTTATCATGATCACAACAGATCAATGTCTGATATTTCTACTCAACAACAGAAATATATTGTTTAACAGAGCTTAAAAATAACAGCAAGCACCATAAACCATTACTTATTTCTAATAATAGTGAGACCATTAAACTCCTTTAACTACTGAAGTTAATGGTTGTGACCTTGAGATAATGGACTGAGAAAAAATTATATGCAACGACAGTAGCTCAGGGCTTGGGCTGTATTCACTCCATCATGATGTTTTCAGTTAAATTTATACACTGGTATATTTAGACACATACAGATATGCAAGCTTTTATAGTGGCCAAATCCACAGTGTGGCACTGAGGCCCCACTGGAGTGATAGCAGGGAATGAAAAATTTTGATGCATGGTTTTTATATCCAAGCCTCCTGCACTGCAAGGGTTTTCCTGACTCCGTCTGGAGACCTCATCCCAATGTGCTACAGCTTCTTAGGATGCATAAATGCAGTAGGTATATTATAACTATTACCCTCCCACACATTGAGTGGATTACTCCAGGAACCTGCCTTCAAAAAGATGGGCTGATTAGCAGCTCACCCATCGCCTACAGGAGGCACACCGATGCTGCAGTATCTACACTGTGCTGAAACAGTCTACGCTATAGCTGTGTTTCTGCTTGGAAATGTTTGCACCAGCTTTCCATATGGACATGTAGACAGCACCAAAATGGGTGGTTTGGCCGCCTGCTGGATTGAAATATCTCAAGAACTTGGTGATTAGCTCTCTAGCTGCTGTGACTGTGCCTCTACAGTGGATTGGGATCTCTTCAGCACATCAGCCTGCTGGCCTATCATTATTGATGGCAGAAGATCAAGCTTCCATCAGCAAATGGGCCAAATCCACAGCACGGATTTTGGCAATCTGTGGAAGAACCATATGCCACTGCTGTGGGAACCAATCACAAGCGGCGATGCTCCAGACCAGCCCGCTCATCCAGCTGAGGAAGCACACATGTCTGGGGGGTGTGGATGGAGTGTGTGGCAACTATAGATCCACTATTAGGTCATTTCCCTTATTTCTGCTCTATACTCTCCCGTTTCATCCTTCAGTCTCACCAGTGGGAAGTGAATTTAGTTTTTACAATTATTCATAGCACACAACAGAGAGACTAAATAGAGGAAAATGAGGAGGGAAAATGAAATGAGTTATGTGTCTGGCCAGGTCTGACTGTGGCTGATTGGTCTACATTACCATCCAGCCCTCACCTGTGTGTGCTGTCCACCTGTCACTTCTCCACCCGCCTCCCGCTCTGCCTTCCTTGCACTCTTGCCCGCCTCCTCCCTCATTCTAGTGTCCTATCCTCCCGCCTCAGCACGACTTGCTCTCTCCTCTCAGCCTAGGGTTACAACACACAATGACACAATGGTCCCATTATCTGCCAGTTTTTTGTAGTGTCTCTCCTCCTTGTCCACTTCTTTATTTTTTGCTCATCATTCATCCAGAACACCTCCTCCTTCTCCTCCTCCTGCATGCACCCCATGTGCGTGTGTGTGTATGGGGTGGCACTGCCACCTATACATTTGTATTACAGCCGCCCATCCCAGAGCACTGTAGATACAGGAAGTGATGTGTCCAGTGCTAAACTTACCTTTTGTGTTTGAAGTTAAAGAGAAACCACAACAAAACACTGAAAGCAGTTAAATAATTCTTGTGAGGTCACCACTTGGTATTCATAGTCAGGCTAGTTACAGAAAATATGTCATGTTTAGATATTTCTATAAAATACAAGTAGATGCTTCAAGTGAACCCAGTCAGACTGTGTTAAAGGTATGTTATAAAGCAAAGGGAGGGAAAGGCTCGGTCGGTCAAGTGTGGCCAGTGCTTTTTGAGTTTATATGGACATGTGTCTGGGCAGATCTTAAACCAGTGGCCGTTAACCTTTACTTTACAGTAATGGGTTCCACACAGCCACAAAGTGCTCACTGTGTGCCTCTCTCTCCTGTTCAGTGGGTTTCTGCCGGCTACCATCTTGTCAACATTAGGTTTGGCTGACTTGATTATTCTGTTCATTGGCAGTCAGCCAACTGGGGACAGCAAGGTTTGTAGGCAACACCAAGATATCCTTTCTAAAGATAACTACCCATGGTGTGATGTACAACATCATTTAAAAGCAAATACAGTCCCTAGGGGTACTAGTCATGGTACATTCTGGCACAAGCCTGAGAGAGTTTTTGTAATTTAATAAGAATGAAAATTGTTTCTTAATTAAATGTGGGATGCCCAAGTGATGGACAGTGTGATTTCGTTTCTAGTACGCATTACCTGAAATGCACAGCTACCAAAAGATAATTTCTGAATATATTCATATGATATGACAACAGCGACGTGGGGAACCAGCAATGTTTGTAGCCTGTGTGAGATGGAAAGCGATTAGTGGTATTATGGCAAAATCTATTTTATTGGTCTAATAACCCTTTTAATTCATTGTATCATGAAAAATTGCTGTATATTCTTGACAGATTGGAGCTTTTTTCTGTTTCATTGCATTTAATTAAAAAGTTTTGGTTTGGAACTGTGGGTTGAATAGTTTGAAGTGCATCATTTCTATCTGTGGGAATTTTTTATGTTAATTTTTAGTCACTCTTCTGACCTGCTACATTAAACAATTAATTACTTAATTTTTTTTTTTTTTGTGCTGTTTTGATCAGTAATGAAAAAACACCAAGTTGAAGAGAGCCCCTCAGGTCCGCACTCAGCCTCCTCCTCATGCATCATCTATAAAGAACTACAAGCCCACTCTCTCTACAGGAGCACAGTGGGGAAATGTAGTTGATCATATAATCATTTTTGTATAACTTGAGGGATGTCAAGTGACAAATTGAGAGGAGGAAGAGGAGAAAAATAGAGACAAACCCATCTGTAATGATCTCCGTGGTGGAAAGAATTAGCATCCCATTATATACAGTCACAACACGGGCGACATGCTGAGGAGCAGAGGCTGGAGTACAATTCACTACTAAAGTCTAGAGGTGTGTGGTTGTGTTGTACAGGCTTGTTCAGCCAGTAAAAGGCCCATAGAGAGGTTACTCCTCCCTTGGTACTGTACTTATTATGCTGTTATAAAACATATGGTAACAGTTTGCAAGTATGTGTGTGCCTAGCTCATCACTACACTGTAAGACATCGGCTGACCCATGATATAAAAGAGAGAGATGTAATTAGATAGCCCATGTCTCTGCTTTCATGCTTTCTCTCTCTTACGATGTTATTGAATAGTCTCACATGGCTGAATCGACTTGTAAGTGCTTTTAATGTACACTTTGATGTCAATGCAACTTGTGAGAGCAAGCCCACTCTTTCTAATTTGGTCTTAAATATGCTTGGATTTTGGGTTTCAAAAGTCAGAGGATGAAAAGAGTAGAGAGTCAGTAGGACTCAGACAGAACAAAAAGAAGAAGAGACACGGGTAATGACTTGTCTAAATATCAGTCACACAAAACCAGACTTCAGTTTCCGTCTGAAGGATAAAATCTGGGGTCCATTCTAATCCACTCATGTATGTGTGTGCTTAAAGCAGCAGAGATGTTTTATCACTTAGGGAATTGTGTAAAAGCCCATTTAGGGTTGTTTGAACAGGTTTCTCACTTATTTAATATCTCCTGACAGCCATCCAATAACGCCTGACAGAATATTAATAGCCCAGCAGGGGAGGGAGTTTCTTAAGTTCATCAACTTTGAGATCCAGCGGATTTATAGGGGCAATAGTTTATAGTTCAGGTTATTGCTGTGGGAGGTTTTTGTACACTGCTAACTGTCCACTTCTCCCTCCATTTATTCCAGACAAAACCTAGTATGTAAACACATCAGTATTTGTCGGGTCGTACAGAGGATTTTTTCCCAAGAAAGAGTTGCAGTAGAGAGCTGAAAAGTTGAGAAATGTTGGAAGCTTTTATGAAGCAACTGAAGCTTCTAGCCACTTAATAGACCCATCACTGAATATGTGTAAGTACTAGCAGACATTTATTTATAGGAAAATGTCACAGATTAGTAGTCCAAGAGAAGGCAACAGAGTTGAAGTGGTAAAGTAACTATATTTATATTCATTTTTCTCAGCCAGATAGCTGTTATTTCTAAGAAAATATTTAGGTAAAATTCTGACTGCGGGTTTGTACAGAAGGTGGAGGGAATTTTGAAAACTGAGATGTCCGCACTTCTAAATTGAGAACATGCTGTCGGGTTGACAATGCCCAGGATTTACAAAGCTACAAGAAAGTTTTTTAAATAGGGTAATTGGGGTGATAATTTTAGCTCTATGAATGCCCCAATGCCTGCTTAAGTCAGTCGCCCATGGATTGCCATTTTGTACAGATATATTTGTTCTTCTCAGAAGATGAACCTAATGACTTTGTTGCCCTGACATTTGTGGTTGTGCAAGAAACGAATTAGATGGATTGCAGGAAATTTGGTGCAGAGCATTCATGATTCCTGCAGATATAAATTGAATAACTTGGGGATCCTCACTTTTCTTCTAGTACAATCATCAGTCAAAAATCAAATTGTCCTGTCCTGGTTTATGATCAGATTCTTTAAAAAACAAAAAACACTCAAGGAATTTAAGTCTTGTTAACGCTGACTTTGCGGTTAATCCTTATAGATACAGCTGTTTTCTCCACTCAGCACTTACTGGTAGATGTGAAAATCCACCAGCCCTCACCATGTAAATCCTCTAATGTCTCTAGTATTTGCGTGGTGTTAAGTTTAACTCCAGCTGATAGGAACTGAAGTGGGCCTTGTGGCGTACGTTGCTTTTACCCCATTTCACTTCTGTTATGGCAAGAACTGCACAGCTCTTTTGTTTTCCCAAACTTCTGAATCGGGCCTCACTTTGTCCTACTCATTCCTGTTTCTCCGACCACAGCCTCTGTGCTTCCTGTTGGGGTATATCTGTGTGTGTGTGTGTGTGTGTGTGTGTGTGTGTGAAAGAGACATTTTCCCCACGCAAGTAATCTGAAATGGGAGTCAATCCTGTGTGTTTAAATGTAGATCTCTAGGATTACAAGTGGACAATATGCTCTGTCCAAAGTAATCTGTCACAAGGGAAAAAAAAAAGTCATGGTTGATCAACTGGAAAGAAATAGGCAGGAAAGCAACATGTTTTTAAATTTTCATCCAAATCTCACGTCTTTTTCTTCCTTTCTTTCTCTCTATGAAGGGTTTGTATAAAATGAGGAGATGAGGGTTGCAATGGAGTGCTTCCCCATCCTCAAAGCAAATGTCTTTTGTTGTAGGTAAGATTATGTGTAAATGTGAGGTGTGTGCCCAGCCTCACAGGTCTGCCACCGCGTCTGACTGGCAGTAGACGAGGCTAATGAAACATAGTTGAGCCCTAGCTTGCTAATGCAAGCTCCCAGGTACTAAACTATACACATACACAGCTTCGTGTGCAGCTTCGGTCTCTCAGTAGTCTCAGCAGTCTGTCTCTCACACACATCATCAGTCACACACACACACACACACACACACACACACACACACACACACAAAGGCAGTGTGTACATGATAATAAGCCGTGCACCATCCCTGCAAAAACTCAGGGTCACACTGGGGCCCAGACACTTAACCCTGGACCCTTGTTCATACTCCCATATGCACACACAGACTACACATAATACATACTCTGACGCACACAGACGTCCATTGTTTAGTCAGTATCAGCAGGACTACAGAATAGAGAGCTACAGCTGCCTGTGTCTTTGCTCCCTCCAAGGGAAGCTCAGCCATGTCTGACACAACACACATACTGACACTCACACACAGACACACACGCTTGAGTCGTGCCAGGGAAAACTCACAGGAGGCCGAGCTGGAGATATGGATCATGTAAGAACACCGGTAGGATTATCGGTACAAATAAAATATACTTATTCAGCACGATAAACGCGTGTGTGTGCAAGGCTAATTCATGCATGTGTACGTGTGTGTGTGTGTGTGTGTGTGTGTGTGTGTGTGTGTGTGTGTGTGTGTGTGTGTGTGAGAGTAAGTACATTATATAATCTATGTGCATACAGATGCTGCTAGAAAACTTTCATACAGTGGATCACACCAGTACCAAATGGAATAAATAAAAGGAAATGTGTTAATTTGTGTGGTATGGTGTGTGTGGTTGTGTGCACCACTTGCACTTTCTTCTTGGTCCTTTGAGTGCAGCAGCAAAGGTCACAGGCAGAAACACAACATGAGGATGATGACTCAGACAACAGATGAAATCTGAGAGAGGGAGAGCAGGCGATGCCAAGGCGGGAGATGACTTTACTGTCAGCCACCGTGACCCATAGTGTGTAGTCAGCAGTGGAGTAATTACTTTGAAATGAAGGAGGGAGGTGAGACAGAGGAGGGACTGGTTGGTGAAAAGGAGGGTAAAATGAGCTTGCCTATTATCCCAGATCTGGGCCTCTTAATAAATCGGGAAGTGTTTGGGTCCTCACACCAGTATGCCTGTTTGCCACGTGAGCTTGATTTTTCCTGAGCAAGCCGGGTCGAGCTCACGGGGCGCAGAGCAACCTCAATTGAACCTACCACCTGTGGGCTTGAGCACAGTCAGCCTGTGTCATAAGTTCCCACGGAGTGAAGCAGCCTCTGCTTCTGCAACTGGTCAGGCCATGAGTGTACATTGCGATTATAGTACCAGATATTCATAATTCAGTTGCATGACCATGTACTGTAAACACTAAATGTTACTCATAACTACCAATTAAATGACAAAATAATATTCAAGAGCTTGATTCAGGCTTAGAGGCCTCGAAGACAGAAATGCTGTAAATATGCAAAACTGCATATAGTATAGAAACCAGTTTTTCCATTTTTAACTAAATCTTATATAATTTGGTTATATTTACTACTAGTTATGGTATGTGAGGCTTCAAGGGATGGCAGTTTCAGTCTTTTTGGTTGGTCTCAGCCAGACTGTGCAAAATTTTAACTGCAGTCTGTCTTGTTGAAATATTTCAGATATTCATGATCCCTTGATGACAGAAATGAAGATTATCTACTATCAGCCTAGCTGTACTTTGTGTTTGGTGCCTGGTAGCAAATGTTAGCATGCTACACGTTACACTCAAGACAGTGACATGGGCAAACTGTGTGCTCACTAAGTGTTGCTGTCGCATACATGCCAATACTGCCATTAAGCTCAAAGCATTGTTAATGCACAAGCTTCACAAAAGTGGCATGGCTAGTAGACTCTAATTCCACTATGTCTAGACATGAACACAGACGAAAAAAGGATGTCAGCTTTTTTCCTGTAAGCTTGACACACTGAAATTGGAACAGGAGAAAATGCAGCAGCTCATATACAGAAAACACAAAACGGAGAAGACAACATGCAACACTTGATGTGTGTTGCTGTATTGTGAATTTGAATTGAATCATTCCTGTCTGTGAAGATGTTATTTTAAAAATTTAATCAAATAATTCTGTGATATGGTTTCTGGAGACCATGTGTATTATAGGGCCAGCTTAAGGCTCTTTAATTTCAATGGGTTTTAAACCAAATCAATTCTACATCCACATAAGGGATATGACTAGCAGCAACTTTACTGTTTCATCACTCAATGTATTGGAGCAGCTAACTTATTACTATGATAATTTACCACTCCAAACAGATATTTGGTTGATTTAGTGGAAAGCAAGAAATACCCAGGTATTGTCAAGAGTTTATACTGAAATGTTGAAAATAACACTGTGAACTGTTAGATAACAACAGTTTCTGCATTACAACATCACAGCCAAAATAAACACACAACCCAATCTTCTGATCACACCCACTGTGTGTAAAAGTGCATGCAGTATGTGCATGTGTCACCAGGTGGTAGAGACAGACGCTGGCGTCCAGCAAGCACGCCTCCATCACGAGCAACCACCACAGGAGACCACTTAACGATCGGACCAGAGGCATCTCGATCACCACCTCGCCTGAGATCCCCAGGTTGTGCCATCAAATACATCTGGCCCAGGATGCGTGTGTATACAGGCGGCTATCTTTCTTTTAAAGAGAAGGATAGGCAGAGTCTTGAAGTGAAGCGAACACCCAGAGCAAGTGGATGAGGCTCTGTAAGCAAACACGTGAGAGAGCTGAAACATGGAGTGGGGAGAGAAATAATTCAAGACCAGTTAGCTTGCTGCAGCTCCTTTGCTGCCAAAAATCAGTTTTAGAGATGTGATGAGATGCTGAGACGGAGAGGGAAAAGCCTGAGCTGAGAGAGAGAGGGATGTATAACAGAAAACAAATGAGCGATAGAAGGAGGGATCAACGGAGAGAAGGCAGCGGAGAGAGAGGGAGAGTGTGTGTGTGGGGGGGGGGGGGGTTAAAACAGAGTCGGAGAGCGCATGTGTGAGGAGGTGTGTGTGAGCGAGGGAGCGAGCTAGCGAGCAAGTGTGTGTGTGTGTAAGCAAAACAAAGTGTCGCAGTAGCTGAAGCAGTGCAGCAGCAGCAGCAGTTACTGTGGACAAGTAGCTCCTCACCTCGCAGGTAAAACATCTCTCCTCTCCACCTCTCTGTTTACTTTCCTTTAATCTGGTACTCGCCTCCTCCCTCCATCCGTCTTAATCCATCCATCCTCTCTCCGTCTACTCTCATCTCCTTTTAAGTCACATTATCATCCGTATGGTTTAAAATGTGATTAGATTGCCTGTAAATCTCATTTTTTATGTCTTTTAGGCATTCAAAACCTCACAGCCATCATGCCATGTTTTGCACATTTTAATCTTTTATCTGAGTGGTTTTGGTGACCAAAGGTGTTCTATTTTGGGAAAGGCAACATCTGCACACTGCTGCACACTGGTTATGTACTGACAGGCTGTTACAGAAAGAGGGAAAGGTTTGGAAAAGGATGGCGGTATTTAGAGATGCAATGATAGTGATGTTTACATAATATTTATTGGTAAAGAAGCAGTCCAGGTTTGTTAATTATAGAAGTAGTTATGGTGGGAAAGATACATGATAAAATTCGACATGATGTCAAACTAACAGTAGAATTGTTTTGCTCCTCAAATCATGAAGACAAAATAATGTATTTCTTATGATTATGGCAGATTTTAGTTGCAGGTATGCGAATGTAGTTCATGTGTGTGTATGTGTGTAAGGTTTCATGATAATGATATCGGCCAGAACAGAGTACCACAGGGACATGAGGTTGCTGATGCACAAATGTGCTGATTTGTATTTTTATACTTATGCACACATTTGTGAGTCATTCGTCGCAGGTTTCTGTGTGGGAGTATGTGTGGGTGCGTGGGTGGGTGTGTTTGCTGCGTAGGCTTCTCACAGTATAGAAAATGCGTCATCTCACTGTTTTGATTTCTCTTTCCTTTTCTCCCTCTTTTTTTTTCCTGTTTCATCTCCATCGCCCTTTCCTTTCTCTGTTTCTCTCCTCTCTCCATCATCCCTCTCTCATCCTTTCCCACGCCTGTCATCTGTCTCCTCTCTCTCTGGATTATACTCTCTCCAATCTCTCTCTCTGCCCCTCCCTCCCTCACACTCCCCTCCTCCCTCTCTTCTCCTCTCTCCTCTTTAATTCCTCCCACTCTCGCCGACCTCGATCTCGATCCATTCCCAGTGAGGAGGTGTGTAAACATGGCTTCACGGTCATCGTTGATATGCGCGGCTCCAAGTGGGACAGCATCAAGCCTCTGCTGAAGATCCTGCAGGAGTCGTTTCCATCCTGCATCCACGTCGCCCTCATCATTAAACCAGACAACTTCTGGCAGAAGCAGAGGACCAACTTTGGCAGCTCCAAGTTCGAATTTGAGGTGAGATGGCGGAAAACCTTCTGGTTCTCTACTGTGTACTGTTGCCTTTCTTAGAACAAAAAATAATTCTAATGTCATCAACACTCTTTGACTTCCTAGTTTATCAGCTGCCTTCGCCTGACAAGTTGCAAACATGGTTTTTAACCTGTTAAATGGACAGGAGCAACACTTAAACAGTTATATTAATTAAAAGTACCAGACTAGAGGAGATTTGCAGTTAATATTTCTATATTTTTGACTGTTGTTATGTAATTATATGCTGCTCAAGGGCAGACTTAATACATTTTTAGCTTGCTGTAATAAATTTTAAAAGCACACAGATATAGAGAAATTGAGTGTCCCAGTTTTATACTTGGCACGTAATGTGTTGTAAAAGTAGAAAAAAAGTCAACCATTTTCCCTCAATTTGCTGTCAGCTGAGCTGTGATAACGACCGCTGTACCCCCCCTGAGCTGCTCATTGTCAGCACATTTCATTATTTTCATCTCCCCGCTGCTTTGGGATGCGCACATCACCAGCCAGCTGTCTACCAGAGGAGAAAATTCATCACATTCAACCCCAAAAACAGCACACAGCCAATCACGAGGACGAGTGTTTGCGACGCTGTCAGTCAAGCGTTAGAACACATTTTCCACAGCTAATTTAATGATAGATTCACAAGAGCAGGCTTGTTTTTTTTTTTTACGCTCTGACTGCTTCATAGTGATAAACTGGCACCAAAATATGCACTAATGTACTCACTAAGAAAATATGAATGCATGGGTTAAACAGTGCATGCTTTCCTTTTGAAGTTAGCGAAGAATCCCTCGTCTGATTTGAAGCCAGTTTAGTAAATGCTCTCTAATGAGGACTGGATAACACTTTCCCACCCTTCCATTTGATCCGTCATTAAAGAACCTTGCTTGCTATGATAATGATCAGCTTCTCATTCATAGTGGTGAAACATGGGTTGGTATAAGCACATTTACTGTTATGTAGGTGGAGGCTTGTATCTCTGTACAGAATGTGCCTGGATTCCTGTATAGTACATTTCTGATGCTGTGAGTTACATTTTTTTGCCCCTTCGCCTCTGACTGTAGCTGTGTGAGTGAACGTGCTGTTGTGGAAATTGCTCTGATTGCTCACATGCCCATACACACATAGGTCCACTGCAGTCTGATGACACCATATTGATTATTTGATAGGAAGAATAGCCAGATGCCACAGGGCAGGTTACAATTATCACCAGCTGCCCTGCCGTGCCACACAGACATTGATTGGATACGCTGCATGTGTGTTGGTAGATTTCTGTAGGTTGTATGAAGAGAGAGTTTTCATCTTGTGTTAGGTTAAGTACATTTTATACGGGGCTGTTTACAGGGAATACATGCGTATGTGTGCAAAATTTCCAACGGCTGAATAAACTGGCCCACTACGTCCACCACTAATCAGCCCCCAGCATGTACATTATTGAGTGTTACTGCTGCGCGTGTGTGTGTTTGTCTCAGCATGTGCATCAAGGATTTTCTCCTCACTTTGTAAAATGAAAACCAGAGGTAGGACACATCTCTCTCCATCCTCTAACCCTCCCTTCCTGTTGAATTGAGACAGAAAGAAAAGAGGCAGCGAGCCGAAGCGCATGAGAGCCAACTGCAACCTCAATTTCGTTTGTTGACAAATTGCGTGGTTCTGTGGGAGAAAAACGCTCCCCAAACTGCCCTGACAAATTCTCCCTCTCTCACCATTCAACAGAGTACAAATCAATTAACTTGAACAACAATAGCTGACGTGGTATCAGTATTTTCCCCTGGCAAGAGCCACTGTGCTTTTTTACCCAAGGACAACAGTGCATCTCTGCATTGTTTGGCCTACACAAAGCTATCTAGCTATCATTCTGTCTCAATCCATCTCTGGCCATGTGTGTGGGGGTGTTGTGCGGAGGTGGCTTAGCAGAAACACAGAGGCACTGAAACAGGGAGATATTTCCTCACTCTATCTCTGAAATTGATATTGTAATATGCAATAGTTGTGTGGAGAGAATTTGTATTTCATTTCACTGTAAAGTGAAGGACACCCAGAGGTGATCAAAGAAAAACTGTGCCAAGGTGTTTTAAGTGTTTAATTCTGAGTTTGCAATGTTAACAAGGGATGTATGGTTGGTAATACAGAACATAAGTATATATTGATAGCTCCCTTCTAATTTTTGTAGTGCATTGGAGCTGTGCTGAATTGTCAGAATGAAGAGGATAAAATCCATTAATGTCATGCTATTGATGTATTAAGTGATTAATTACATGTCCTCAGTTAAAAATCACATCCCTGCAGCTCTGCTGTCATTAAAAAAAATCTGCGTTGCTAGTTTTTGGGAACTTGGGGGTTGGTCGCGTCTGCTCTAAATAACATTTTCAACAGCACAAGAAGGCAACAAAGAACCACAACGGGGAGGGGAGGAGAGATTACAAGAATTTTGCACTCAACTGGCTGAAATGAACTAAAATCCATCCAAGCCCTGCTTCAGTCCCTTTTCCCTCTCTTTAATATTTTACCACTTTTCTTCCTTTAGACCACCATGGTGTCATTAGAGGGCCTGACAAAGGTCGTGGACCCCTCCCAGCTGACGGCGGACTTTGATGGCAGTCTGGACTACAACCACGAAGAGTGGATAGAGGTCAGATAGCCCACCCATGCTGTCAGTCAAGACTATACTTCAGGCTGTCTGCCTGATGTGTAAATCTGTCCTCAAATCTCTGTAATCCCCAGTGACATTCAGATCCAGAAGTACCATAGTCAATAAGTGAAGGACACAACAGGAAACTAAGTGACAGAATTTGGCTGAATTTATTTTATGTTTTTGTTCAGGTGCGTGTGGCGTTCGAGGAGTTCTCTGGTCACGCCACCCAGATGCTGGCCCGATTAGAGGAGATGCAGGAAACTGTGTCAAGGAAAGATTTTCCTCAAGACCTGGAGGGAGCCAGGAGGATGATAGAGGAGCATGCCACACTGAAGAAGAAAGTCATAAAAGCCCCAATAGAGGAGCTGGACACTGAGGGACAGAGGTAAGCAGACACTGAGCTGACTGAAGAACAGTAGTGCAAAGATGGGAAACTTACACCACCTTCTCTCAAATGTTTTCCTATCGGTGAGGTCTGTTTCTTTGCCCATCACATTGACTACTGTTTTACAATCATGCAAAAACTATTGATGCCCAGCCCTGTGCATGTTTTATATCTGCGATCTTTTGTGTAAATGACGCTTAAATCTTTGGTGCACTCATTGGAAGTTGTTCTGAATAATGCCAACTGAAAGGTTAAATGTTTAAATGTTAATTCAGTTCACTTTGAAATACTTTGTCACATCAAGAAACACAAGAAGAAAAACCCAAACTGTTCATTCACATGCATGAAAACAATGTAAAATGACAAAACATGAAACAATTCCAAGACACTAGGATGAATTGCAGTGACCAATCAGTGTCCAACACTAAGAATGTACATAATGTCAAAAGTCAAACAAACAAACAATAAACAGCTTGTTTGCGCCCGCAAGTCACATGATCTTCACGCTTGAATCTAAGCATAACATCAACATCTTTGTAAGAGTTCACAAGAATCTAATCCCTTTAAATGTAACATTATGAATCAAAGTTATTTATTGTATCTCACTTCTATTGATGTGATATCTATCTGTGCTGTTAAGTCAAATCGTTTTTCATATAACATATTTCACACTTGAGAAAAATACTTTAAAACAATTAAAGCAGAACACAAACAGGGGTAATTCAGCCTCAACACTGAACCACATGTTAAATCCACCTCCAGGTTGCTACAGCGCATTCAGAGCAGCGAGTCCTTCTCCAACCGTAACGGCAGCAGCGGCGGCAGCGGCGGCAGCAGCAGTAGCAGCGCCGGGGTCTGCAACGCCGACACCCAGGGCCTGGTGCCACGGATCACCCAGCTGCTGGACAAGCTGCACTCCACTCGACAGCACCTCCACCAGGCCTGGCACGTCCGAAAGCTCCAGCTGGACCAGTGCTTCCAGCTCCGCCTGTTCGAGCAGGACGCAGAGAAGGTCGGTGGATGGAGGGAGCGCAGGGGGTGTCGTTCAGTGTGAGCAGTGATCTAGTGGTAATCTATAACCACAACTGGTGATCACTGTAGGGCAGACAACTGCCAATAGTAGCAAAAACTTAATTACACCCACAGAGAAGCATTGATTTATGCGCTGTATGAAATCATGTCCTTTTTATTTTGGCCGTTAAACGGTGGTTTAAACTTAATGTCACAAATAAAACAGGAGATAAAAACTAAATGGCTTTACCCTCCACCTCGTACTTAGGTGGAGGATAGCATACGCAGGTAGACAGCCACCTACTCTGGCTGCCACCCAGACAGTTCAGGTGATGACAGCTGCAGCACAAAGCAGGAGGAGACCGGCAGAGAAATTCGGAGATCCATGTTTGAGTGAGTAGAATAAAATAGCAGGTTGCAGCAACAGAGAGAGCTGCAGTCTTGGATACACTGCAGTAGTAGGAGCTTGTTGCTAGGACACCACAGGCCATGAGTTGTTCTCTAGGAGAGCCTGAGAGGATACTCTTAATCGAGGCAGTCCATTTCTCTGTATTCTGGCCTGGAAAGATGACAACTATGAGAACACTGCAGCAGTACATAAACACACGCGGGTTTATCCACACGGCTAAGTGCCAGCTGTTTGTTTTTACCTGCTCTTGCAATGATCTGTGAAAGTTAATCGTGCACCCGTACTTTGTGTGTATGTGTTTTCATTGGGTTGGCTCACCTTTTTTTCCTCTCTCTGTGTGTTTGTCTGTCTCCTCTGTCATCCCCGTGCCTCAGATGTTTGACTGGATCATGCACAACAAGGGTTTGTTCCTGGCAGGCTACACAGAGATTGGCAACAACCACCCCCACGCCATAGAGCTGCAAACCCAGCACAACCACTTCGCTATGAACTGCATGGTAAGACGCACACGCACTAAACGCACACACTGATTCTCAGCAGGTGGTAATGCTTTTCCGCCCACTTGGACTATCAAGTCCATGCCCTGCACTGTATAATCATATAGTTATTGCACTTAGCATCAACCTCTAGTACTGTGTTTCAGTGTTTGTTTGGAGCTGCCTCTGCTTGTGTGCACTCGCACATTTTCTGCGTGTTAGCAGCAGCACAACCAAGTATTAAGTAATCCTATTCTTTATCCACAGCAAGCCTTACGTAACTATTATGAAACTGTTGAGACGAGGAATCAATCTAGCTGCTAGAGTTTTTGTCAGTGGATGAGAAACGATGGCAACAGCCCCATAGCCCCTCGCCTCACTCTCTCCTTCTCTTTTACTTGCAGTGTTCAGTTTCATCCTTTCCTCAAGCCTCTTGCCTCCTCTGTCTGATTTTTCTTTCCAAATCTCCTCTTTTTGAATTCATTCTCACCCACTGACTGGTGCTTAATTTATCCACAACCCTCAGTTCAACTCTCTCTCCCCTTCTCTCTATCTCCTCCTGCACAGAATGTGTACGTGAATATCAACCGCATCATGTCAGTTGGAAACCGGCTGCTGGAGTCGGGACACTACGCCTCCCAGCAGATCAAGCAGATCTCAGGCCAGCTGGAACAGGAGTGGAAAGCCTTTGCCGCAGCACTGGATGAACGCAGCACGCTGCTGGAGATGTCTGCCAGCTTCCACCAGAAATGTGATCAGGTGAGTTCAACACAAATGTGCTAACACAGATGTAGGGCTCCAACTAAAGATTATGATAATTATCAATTAATTGATTAATTGGCAAAGATAGAATCTCATAAAATATCATATCCATTTCATAAAAAATGTCTATCACAAGTCCCCCTTAACCCAAAGTGACATTTTCAAATTTCTGCGTTTGTTTGAATAACCACTCTAACCCAAGTATTCGGTTTACTAACATATAAGACAAAGAAGTGCAGGAAATCGTTGAAATCACAGTACATTACACTTACATATCCAAAGAGACTGTCTCATCATTGTCAGTATTAACCATAATCTTAAGGAAAATCTAATCAGAAACAAATCATCCTCTTTTTAGACAGCGTTGTGTGTTATCTCATGTTTACCTCAAGAACAATGAAAGTAATCTGAGCTTTGCAAGAGCCTTGCTCTCCATTGCTGTCTGTGTATTGCATATGTACAAAACTACTGATGAAAACAGTACAATTCTTTGTAACTGCCCTTAAATATCTCCCTTGTATTTTAGTTTTACTAATTAAACACAATTCACTTAGCTTATATTGATTTGACATTGAATTTATTTGCTTTCTTGCTGAGAGTTAAATGAGAAGATTGATAACACCGTCAAGTCTGACAGCAGTATCAATCTCAATCTCATCTAACTCTTGGAGAGAAAGTGAATAAGCGCATTTCTCCAGTCAGGCTTGGTGGGAAGTGGATACAGTAAAACTCACAGGGATGGTACCTCTGCTGAGGTGTTGACCCTCACCATTCTAATGGATGCTTATGGGCACACATGCACACCCTTTCTGAATTGCAAGATATCCATTTGGATTCATAAAATCTTTAAAGGCATATGCATCACATTAACATATATTTACATAAACATATGCGCAGTATAAGTAAAGCATTTGTTATCTGCTGTTATTTCTGTCTGTGCTCATTAGTCGGGCCACTATGGAATGATTCATGGCCTGAAAAAGCACAGAATCCCAACAAGGGAACATGGGTGGTACGACTTTTCCGACCTGGAATATTGCCGTCATCAGACCAGCCTTTCATGTTTGTGAGCGGAAATAGGAACAGCTTTTTTTTTTTTTTTTTTTCTTTTCCAGAGGTTTCACCCCAGACTTTTTCCCCATCCGCACATAGAGAGAAGCTTGTTTTAAAGCTTTGTTCTACTCCTGTATCATATTCCAGTTATCATGGGAGAGATGTTTAATAAGCAATAATGAGATGAACTTTTTGATAGTTCTTTGAGCCCAGACTCACTGATTGTTTTGTTTTCCTTTTCCACCCACAGGGGGGATAAGAAAAGTTCTAGGAAGAAAGAAAGTTCTAGGAAGTCACCACAGGCCAATGAACAGTGCATTCAGCCATAGATAATTCTTCTGAAATAGTCTTAAGAGAGCTCATAGCCATACAGACAGACATTCCTTCATGTTAAAGCCCAGTTATAGTAAAGAAAATGCTCCTCGGGCTGTTTTCGTGCGCAGTGTGGTATGTCTGACTAACATAATACTCCTTGGAAGAGCACATGGATGTATACAGCACTGCTGCCTCATGCCGTGTCTCGTGCGAACTGCTTTACATCTGAGTGGCAGTTTGTGTGAATGTTATTATGCGTGTCTTCCCCCCTCGCAGTACATGAGTAATGTGGACTCATGGTGTAAGGCGTGCGGTGAGGTGGATTTGCCCTCCGAGCTACAAGACCTTGAAGACGCCATTCACCATCACCAAGGCCTGTACGAACACATCACTGCCGCCTACTCTGAGGTAACATCACACTTAATACTTTCTATAGATATAAAATGTGTGAAAGGATTAAGTCAACATGTGTCCGTAGCATAGAGCAGCAATGCCTCAAAATTCATGTCACAACCTGAGTTACTGAAACATGGAATATCCTTACATTATATAAGTATCGAAACACTTCTGAGAGTAGTATTAAAATGCAATTCACAGTCAGTAACTGTGGAAACTTCTCTCTGTTAGTGGAAAACAAACTTTTAAAATAATAATTTTAAACAGTCTCTGAAAAATGCATCTTCATATTGCATTGAGTCAAAATAAAATCAATTTGAGGTGCAAGAGATAGCTTCTTATTGCATTTCTCACTAATTCCTCCTTTGTGGCATTTTCTATTATCATTTCTTTGTTTGAGTTTCTAAATATAACATCAGGAGTGTGTGCTTCCCAGGCACTCATCCATTCAGTTTGCTGACTGATTGTATTATGATGCATTATGCATTATGAAATGTTTCATTTTCAATGTCACTGAAAGTAACACTCCTATGTATGTTACATCTATTGTTTATACATTGTATGTATATTATATGTATACTTTATATGTTTTATTTTATTTTATGTCATTCTTTATTTTTTCACTTATAAGAGTCTCTTGTTCTTTACTGTATTTAGAGCTATGTCTGGCACAAGAATTTCCTTCAGGATTGACCGTCTTATCTTTATATTTTTAGGTCAAGTCAAATACCTGTTTGTACCTTTTACCACTGTGCATCTGTGTAGTCACTGTAAATAAAAACTGCAATCAATTTTCTAACCTCAGGTGAGCCAAGATGGCAAAGCCCTGTTGGACAAACTGCAGCGACCTTTGACCCCAGGCAGTGCTGATTCACTGACAGCATCAGCAAACTACTCAAAAGCGGTGCACCACGTCCTGGACATCATACACGAAGTACTACACCACCAGAGACAGCTGGAAAACATCTGGCAGCACCGCAAAGTACGGCTGCACCAACGTCTGCAGCTGTGTGTCTTTCAACAGGACGTCCAACAGGTACACACACATACACACACACACACATACACACACTGTATATATGTTTTTGTTTATATGCATGCACGTGTTTGTTCAAACACGTGATAATTGAAGGAACAAACTGTTGCCAGGTTTTTTCAGTATAACATGAGAGGCTTAGACAGTAATTTGAAAATAGCAGGGTAGCCTACTGGGTAGAGGGATTGTACTCTTAATAGAGGGTTTCATCCCAGTAGCAGCCATGTTTCCTATCAAAATGTCCTTGAGCAAGTTGCTGGAACCTTACGTCTTCACTCATCATGCCTCTCTGTGGAAAGGAACATTGGATAGATGCCTAAAATGTAAATGTTCTCTGCGGAATAAAGGCTTGAAAACAAACATAACTAGCATGCCATAATCAAATGGCCCAATATGATAATACAGTTGCATACTGTCCAAAAATCCTGGGCATTCCTGAGAGTGTTGGCATGGCAACTGTTGCTATGGCAATTGAATTGGGTCATATGTCCATGCAGATGCTGTTCATCTATTAAGCTGTGAAGGACACAGAGCAGGAAGAGGAGTGTGAGGAGAAAGGCTCAGTGCAACACCTCCCATAATACTGATCATTATTTCAGTCATTCCCCCTCTCTTTACACAATCTTTTGATTATCATCAGCACGTTGTTCAACCACCACCTTAGAGTGCCCCCTTGTGGTTGTGTATTTTCAAGTATCTGTGTAACTGTGTGGATGTGTGGTCTCACTGCAGGTGCTGGACTGGATAGAAAACCATGGCGAGGCCTTTCTCAGCAAACACACAGGTGTGGGAAAGTCCTTGCACCGAGCCCGAGCTCTACAGAAACGACATGAAGACTTTGAGGAAGTGGCACAGGTAGCTTAGTTCCATTTCTCCTTCTACTACTCTCTGTTAGGGTGAGGCAGTATATCACTCGTGGTGTTCTTTTTTAACAAGTACTGAAAGTAACTGTAAAATCTGCAGTTCTATTGTGTGTTCCCTATTTTCCTATCAGTTCAGTTAATTGTTCAGAAATGCTTTTTAGGCAGATGAATTTCAAGGCTAGACTGTAACTTTTGAAATGAAAAGTTGTATTCATTAGCAGTGAACTCACCCTTGTTCCGTTCACAGGGGTTTTGCTTCTACCACCTTTCTGAGACAAGCAAGCTTACAGCGGCTAATGTTAGCTAAATTAATTAGCTAAAACTTATTAGTTAGAGTTTCATCATGTTAGCAATGCAATTACTGACTCAGTTCACTGACTTTATGACTCTCCATTCTCTATTTATTGTTTCTTTTAAAGGGTTAGCATTTGAAATTATTCCATAGTCATACAGACTTGCCACCTGTTTCCCCAATACTTGCCTAAAATACCAGTCAGCTCAACTCATGACTTGTTTGTGTTAGTTTTACATTATGGAGTGAATGCTGTATTAGTTGTAATTTTTGGAAATGTATGTGACCTTTAACAGTGGTGGAGTGTATAAAATGTAATGCACTGTCGGAGATTAAACTACTCAACAGTGTATAAAAAACTTCACATTAGCTCCACCTCAACTAGTCACAACAGCACATTGCTGCTTACACATTAATGCATCAGTAATAATTATCCAGTGATATCATATATAACTCTGTAACACACTCCTGTGTGTATTACATATTTGAATTAAATATGTTCATGTTGCAGTAACTGCTACTGCTACTTTAAGCCTAACCCCTAAGTAAAATCTGAATAGTTCCTCCAGAGCTCCTAAAAGCTTTGAAATTGTATAGAATATTCAGAGAGAATGTCAGGTCTGATCAGCTTTAATATTAATTTTTATACCCCACCTTAATATAACTGTTTGTTTCTGTAGAATGTTTCTCTTCCTCTTTATCTCACCTTCACCCACTCTCTGTCTGTATTTCCTCTCAGTAGTTATATCTGTGCAGTTATCACTGACTCTATCACTGTATGCGTCTTCTGCATATCCTGTTTTTCATTTTCTCCCTGCCTCTGCTCTGTTTCTCTGCTCATCGTCAAAATACATTTTGCTCTCATCACATTGTCTACCTGGGCTAATCCATCTCTCTCTTTGTCCCCGGCCTCTGTGTAGAACACATACACCAATGCAGACAAGCTGCTGGAGGCGGCCGAGCAGCTGGCCCAGACGGGAGAGTGCGACCCAGAGGAGATCTACCAGGCCGCCCACCAGCTCGAAGACAGAATCCAAGACTTTGTACGCCGCGTGGAGCAGCGCAAAGTCCTGCTGGACATGTCTGTCGCCTTCCACACGCACGTCAAAGAGGTAGGCAGGGAGGATGACATAATGCTGAAGTGGATGGTGGGCTGTGTGTTTGTGTGGATGAGAGCATTCACAGTGCTCTTTAAGCAAGAGGGAAATAATTATCAAATAAAATGGAATATGTTTGTGTTGTCTTGTTTTTTATGGTTAGTCACATAGAGATGGACAGGATTGGGTTTAAGTGAGGGTCAGTGTTAAGGGTAAGGTGATTGTTTACATGTAATGGTGCAGTGTGTGTATATGTGTCTATTTTGTGGTGAAAGAGAGAGAGAGAATGTGCAGACCAGTGTTGGCTTCAAGCTATCCTAAATAAAAAATATATTACAAATATCAGAAACATTTTTGAAAACACATATCATATGTGATAACTGTCTTCCTGTAGCTGTGGACATGGCTGGAGGAGCTCCAGAAGGAGCTGCTGGATGACGTTTACGCAGAGTCTGTGGAGGCCGTCCAAGATCTGATCAAACGCTTCGGCCAGCAGCAGCAGACCACCCTGCAGGTCACCGTCAACGTCATCAAGGAGGGAGAGGACCTCATCCAGCAGCTCAGGTAGAGATCAATATACCTTTACTAACAGTTAAACCAGAGCAAGGCATTAAGGATTAGCTCAGATGATACTGTTTATATGTTCTGTAAAAAGCAAATAAGTGGCATATAGAGGGAAATCTATCAAGAAACAATTCAGAGCCACATCTACTTATTTTAAATCTCCTAATGCAACAACATCAAAACCTACAAATGAGTACATATGAAAAATTAAAAACTACTAAAACTGGTAATCCCCCACTGACAGTAATCTGAAACTAGCCTCAAAACCAATAAACTGAACCCAACCAATCTTTCATGTCACTTCAAAAGTACCAATTAATAGAGATGCCAGCTGCAGTAAAAGAAAACAAGATAATATGTTTTACCCAACAGAAGATGTAGTAACCCTCTGAACCACTTAGTGACAAAAACATTTTTAGGTCTACTTGCATAATCGTCTTCTTTCAGTCTTTGTCTCACTGAATATTGATATTGAATAGAGCTTTGGCAGGGTATTTTAGACATGGACAGATTTGGAATTAAAATGTGTATAAATGTGTAAACAGTAAAAAGAGCTAAATATATGCAACGAAATAGTCTGTCAGTGTAATTTTGAAAAGACAGTAATGAGATGCATGAAAACCAAAAAAGAAAGCTGAGAGGATGGAAGGAGGTGTTAGAGAGGTGGATGCAGTTGACCCTCATTCTCTAGCTCTATTTTTATATAGAGGATGTTCCAGTCCCTCTTCTTCCTCCCTCTTCATCCACCCCCTGTTTTTCTCTCAGTTTTCCTCTCTCTCTCCGTCCCTCTCTCCCTGGTGTTTTGGCTCCACAGTGAATTCTTACATAAGTCCGCCTTTATAAGCGCGTGTCTAATTGTGTGGCAGTCTCCCCAGGAGGCAACTGTAACTCTACACACCTTTTTGCTTGTGTGTGTCCGTGTGTGTGTGAGAGACACCATACTGTATGTGTGCACACGTGCGTTCATGAATGTGCATTTGAGTGTGGGAGTGCATCTGTCACACGGATTAGTCAACCTGGAGCCAATCAGAGTCTGTCTGACCTCTACTGTCTTTGCTTACTTATATTTCGCCTCTTGTAACTTCACTGGTGTCTTGACAGATGCATCATGCATGTGTGCATCTGTCAGGTTGATGAATCGGATTCTGTACAACCTGTTTCACTTTCCCAGTCACTTTTAACCCTTGAGACTCACATTATTGAATTAGATTTGAACATCAGCCATATTTTGTTTCTCACCTCCAGTATGATCAATATGATGTGTTGTACTTGTTTTTGTTTTTAACAGTGTCACAGGTCGATGTAGCTCTGATTGTCTATGGAAATCTTTTTAGTATGAAATGAGTTTGGTGCAACACTGGATCTCACTAAATTCAGTTTTAATTTGTTCATTCATTAAATTTTTTTACACTGGATGCAAAAATGGAACTATCATTAATATTATGTATTTATTTAACTTGTATATAAAACAGGCCTTAGAAAATATATAATACTTTTTAAAAAATACTTAAAACAACAGGAGAATATCAAAACATTCATCCATTCATCCATTATCTATACTCTGTTATGGGTCACAGGGTCATATATAGACAAACAACCATTCACACTAACATTTACACTTACGGGCAACTTAGAGTCACCAATTAACCTAAGCTGCGATGACATGCAAACTCCACACAGAAAAGCTCCGGGTGAACTGGGGCTCAAACCCGGAACCTTCTTGCTGTGAGGCGACAGTGTGTCAAAACATATAAAAGAAAATATCTGCAACAACGCGGAATACATTTTGAAAACTAAATCAATTCAATAAAAGTAATATTTATCTACAAAGAGGTTCATTCAGACAAAACAAGATACTTTTGATATAAGAATAAAATGATGAGAAATATTGTAAAATTTTGTTTGAGAGGATGTGTTCTAACAGGTGATTTTTGCAAATATTTCTGAGACTGTCCCAAATTGCATAGTATTTGAGAGAAAGTGAAAGTTGAAGTAAAAACAATCCTAAATATAGACTTACCTTTTAATGTGACCCAGTTCTAGGGAAATTTTGTACAGGCATGTTAGATAAAAATAAAACTGGCATGCTCAGAGCTCTGGTTTTAATAGACCATAAAAATGATCACTATTCAGTGGTATAAACAAAATCTAACAACTCAGAAGGAGCAAGTTTAAGCATACTTATTTTGAAAGATGGCCCTGTGGAATAATATAATAATGTACTTAAATTTAAATCTGTCGTAAGTCCAGACAGAAACTGTGTGGGTTTAATGTAAGTTAATGCTCAATATTCAGGTGTGTCAGAAAACTTTTTTTGAAATTTAAATGTAACAGTGATGTTGGATTAGTTAATAACTTTCCACTATTTAATTTAAATCAGCTCCTGTTTTCTAATCTGGTTTGCTGTTTTACAGCTAAATAAGTCACTGCAGGCTGTGCTACGCAGCAGTTTTAAAGGCAGCTGAAGTCTGCTTGGCCTCATGCCCACCAGTATCTTTATAGCTGTTTTTTAAAGTGCATTGCTCTGCCTCTCAGGGCTCATTGCTTAATTGTGTGTTTCTGTTCCAGGGACTCCGCCATCTCCAGCAACAAGACGCCCCACAACAGCTCCATCAACCATATTGAGAGCGTCCTGCAGCAGCTGGATGAGGCCCAGGCCCAGATGGAGGAACTCTTCCAGGAGAGGAAGATCAAACTGGAGCTCTTCCTGCAGCTCCGCATCTTCGAGAGGGATGCCATTGACGTGAGTCTGCTTGGGATGAGGGGCGGTTGTCTGTGTTTTTACTGCATGTATATTATGAGTGTGTCTTTCAGTGACTGGTGGTGAAACTAGGAATTTTTTTTTTTTTTAGCAAACCACAGAAATTATATTTTTCCTGAGCCAGCTGGAAGCAAAAGATTCAATTTCTGGAAGGTCAGAAAACAGAATCAACAAGAAAAGAAAATAATCTTCTGTTCAGACTTGATGTTTTGGTGTCATATGTCATTAATATTTTACCAAATGCATTATCTCCATGCTAAACTGTGCCTTTTAGTGCTGTATTCTCAATGTGTGACAATCTCTCTCCACAGGGAAGCTTCATGACTTTTTTTAGTTTCTATGGGAAATTCTATTCTGTGTCCTCATAGCATTGTCAATAAATAGTCAAGGTGTGTGTGACCTCTTTGTGACAATCTTTTTGTCCTTTCCTCAGATCATCTCTGACCTGGAGTCGTGGAATGAGGAGCTGACAGGTCAAATGAATGATTTTGATACGGAGGACCTGACCCTGGCCGAGCAGAGACTGCAGCACCACGCTGACAAGGCTCTGACCATGAACAACCTCACCTTCGATGTCATCCACCAAGGACAGGAGCTGCTGCAATATGTCAATGAAGTCCAGGCCTCTGGTGAGCACACTCCTCACACTCTATATGCAGTACCATGCCATCCAGGGTAGCATTGTTTTTTGTAAAGGCTTGGTAAATAGTATAGAATCACCTTTCCTCAGTGTTCTTTCTGTTTCCTTTTTAGAAATCAGGTAGCAAGTTTAAAAAGAAAAGACATTCTCAGTTTTATGAGCTGTTGTGCATTTGGCCTCTTGTCATACTGCTGTCAGAATCTATTATACCTCAAGTGCTGTAAAGTAGTTTGAGGTATGAAGTGAAGAGATGTTTGACTGTCATCTGGTTGCCACATCAGACATCAGTCATCATCCAGCTGAGGGTTAAAACAGGATACAGCTCATGTTCTCTGTTGCTGCACAGATTTCTGTGTTGGCTACATTAGTTTAATATTGATACTGTGTAGGTGTCGAGGGTCAGATTCGGTCAGTGTTTGTGATGAGAGGCACCCACTCACTAACCATAATAACTCACCTGTGATCTCACATGCAAATAGGTGCTCTCTAAAACCGCACAAGGAATGGTTACATCATGTCACGTGTACTGGCACATACTGATATTATTCATAGAGCAGTTATTAAAATGGATAAAAAGTATTTCAAGTTAATTTACAAGTTATGGCGGGTAGGAACTAGTTAGACAATGCATCTATATGTATCTATCCAGAGTTAATGTTGATTGTGTCTTCCCTCAGGTGTGGAGCTGTTGTGTGACCGGGATGTCGACGCAGCCACTAGAGTTCAAGAACTTATGGGTTCCTCCATGAAAACAGCAAGAGCAGGACTTAGCGGCGGGCGCTACATGAGCACCTAGGCAGTGTGTCCAGCTGAGACACCTGCAGGCTGAAGTCAAACAGGTAGGACAACGAGGCGCCATCTGCAGGCCAAAGATTTGGCAACTACAGTATACCAGGATATCTGCAAGTTGTTTTTTTAAAAAAGGCAACAGATGAAAATAAATTCTGGAGACATGGTCTGAATTTCTACTGTTTGTCCAGGTTCTGGGTTGGATTAAATGGCGAGTCAATGCTGAGCAGCTGGTCTATAACAACCAGCTCCTGCAAGCTGAACAACTGCAGAAAGAACATGAGCAGTTTCAACACGCCATTGAGGTGAGACAGTGTTTGTTTATCCCATCCTTTCTCCTCAATTATGTTGCCTGTCAAAAAAGTCTGGCTGGTTTGTTAGTTAGTACACATTATTTTGGTAATTCTAACCTCTCCTTTCTCCACCTCTTCTCTCTCTCTCTGTGCAGAAAAACCCACCAGAGTGCTCTGCAGGTTCAGCAGAAGGCAGAGCTCTGCTCCAGGCCAACCATTACGACATGGACCTGATCAGAGACTGTGCAGAAGGCGTGGCCTCCTGGCAGCAGCTCATGCTGAAGATGGAGGACAGACTCCAAACTGGTCAAGCGCCTCTGTGGCCTTCTACAAGACATCTGAACAGGTAAGGAGCCTGACTGTTCTCTTCTAAAAAATCTACACAAATACAGTTCACTGTATGTTCCCTAAAAACTGACATGTTTGTTTCTACGCCTCAGAGTGTGCAGTGTGTTGGAGAGCCTGGAGCAGGAGTATAGAGAGAGGAGGACTGGTCTTGAGCCGACAAACTGGGACAACTGTGAAGCGGACCACGTCACCCCCATGATCAGTAACACACCTGGAACAACAAAACACGGCGTGCGGCGGCGCGGGCG
>BRZM01000355.1:19716-32504 GCA_033238685.1 Lates japonicus
CACACACACACACACACACACTGAGTCTGCACAGTCACTTCTGCAGCTGTTTACACTTGGAAACACACAAACACACACTTTGACATTTTCCACCTGTTGTTGTTTGGCAGCGTCAAACTGAAACAAGAGGAGAAATTAGTGCTGATGATAAGTGTGTGTGTGTGTGTGTGTGAGATGGAACAGTTTCAGGTTTCTGTTCATTAACGAGCCAACTGCAATTACAGCTTCTCTGCTCTAATTAGCACCATTCATCCTCCACCTCCCTCCCTCGTGTCCTTTTATGTCTCCTAATCAAACTCCTTCCTTCCTTTCCTTCCTCTCTCCGTCATGTGACTTTCTGATGTCAGCGAGTGTGTTTGTGTCCGTCTGTCGTCGACGTGTCAGAGCATCATGGGAAAACGACGACAGGGTTACACTTGTGTTGTGTGTCTGTCACTGTGTGTGTGTGCGAGTCTTTGTGAAATGAAATCAGGATGTTTACTCCCCTAACGTCTGCTGTCTCTGTCGCAGCAGTGGGGGGGTGAGGGGTCACCGTGGAAACGTCCCAGATATCTCAGGGGTCAGAGGTCAGACATACAGTAGAGAGGGAGAACGTGGGAACAGAGGGAGGAGAAGAAGCGATGGAGGGAAGTTTTTAAAGATTTTGGGCTTTTTGCTTCTGTAACACGTTTTCTTTTTAAACTAGTGTAAAGAAAAGAGATGATTAGGTTTTTAATTTACTACCGTTTGTCTTTGTGCTTCTTTAGATTTCTCCAAAAAGTCGTACTGAACGACTGAAATCTGAGTCGACTGACTGAGCTCAGCCCTGATGTCCACACCTGAGACTGAGACTTTAGGAAACGCTGCTGGACCTGTTTTAGTTTAAACTCCGGGGTTGTGTTTTAGTCTGGACGCAGACGCCCACGTTCGCTTCCTGATTGGTTCTCATCAGTCACGACGTATCCTTCTCTGATTGGTCGCCCTCTGATCACATGACAACTCCAAGCAAAGAAATCTCTGCTCTCACTTTTCACCACTGTTCCTGGTTCGTAGGATTTTCTGCAGACGTTCTACTTCCTGTTTACACCGTCACGCACATGCTCAGTGTGGGTGAACGGTCATGTGATCTGTGTTTTCAGGAGACAAATAAACACCAGATTTAACAGGAACAACATCAACAAACACAACGTCTGCCTCGGTGTGTTGTTGTTGTGTGTTTGTGGTCGAGTCTGGCCTCACACACACACACACACACACACACACACACACACACACACACAGAGCTAATATTGTGCTGTGAATTCACAGAGACACGACAGTCGTAGCTGGACACACACACACACGGCCCTCAGTGTAATTACATTTCAGTGCTGTTTGTCTCCACATCGAGCTGCGAACAGAACAGACACACACAGTCAGACAAAAGGAAATGTTCACACACACACACACACACACACACACACACACACACTCAGATTGCCCACATGTTCCTGCAGCAGTTTTATTTTGGTTTTATTTAGTCTCTGATGTCCAGATATGAAACACCGCGTGCTGATTGGACGTTTGGCTTTAAAGCTGATGACATCATCAACCTAACCTCTCACCTGTGTTACTGCCCCATTCATTTATTCATTCATTCATTCATTCATTCATTCGGTGAGTGCACAAAACACCACAAAGGTTCAGGTGAAACGATGTGAAGTCTTGTCAGTGAGTCGTCCCTGAAATCTGACCGAAACTACAACCAGAGATGCTGGAGCGATTAAACCTCCTCATTCTGAGTCTCTGCTGTCTCTTTATTGACAGAGATTGTATCTGTATTGGACGTAACTGAAGCCTCAATGCAAACTCAGACACAGACTGAGTTTACTGCACAAAATATGTCCAGAGAAAGGTGAACAAAGATGATGGCAGGAGTTTCCATGTTCTCAAAGGAGGAGTCGGGAGCCCTGGAGGTTCAGACTGTTCTGGGTGGAACAGGGCAAGATATCCAGAATGACTGGCAAGGTAGCGCAGGAGTTTGTTTGGTGGGAGAAGGCGGACCTGAAGCACAGAGGAAACAAGGGCAGGTCAAAAATCTTTAAGTCAGACAAGACAAAAAAACAACCCGACCTGTGAGGTATATATATACTGAAGACTGGAGAGGAGGACCGGACTTCTCTCATCAGTGGTGATGAGAGGCAGATGAGGAGGTGGTTTGGCAGTAGCGTGGATGTAGGACACAGATTATCATGGTATTATTCACATTTATATACAACTTTTTTCAGCACTTGCACCAGTACTCCCCCACAAATCACAGGAGTCACTGTCGTCCCACTTTTCCGATGCTTTCACCAGAAGAGGTTGTGATTGCAAAAACATCCCTTCACACCAGGAAGTCTTAGTCACAGCTGTGAAGGATCTAAATCTTCAACGAATCCTGCAACAGTGCTGTCTTCAGACGTCAGACAGATGAAACCTGACAACAATAACTGTATAAATTATTCCTGATGGAATCCGTGACACGAGGTTAACGTTGTACAATTCTGCAAAGTCCAGATCACGTCCAGCAAACAAAATGTCTCCTTTCTTTTTTTCTGCAGTTTGGAAACTTTCGTCTGATGACGTTTCAGGAACACTGACGAGGTGAAAGGTTCCCTGTGGAGCTTTGTCGATGTTTCATGAGGATGGAAAGACACGTGACTAACACTGGATGTAAACATAACGTCTGTTAGTTTACAGGTAAATTCCTTCAACATCAGGGAAACACTGAGGCTGAAACAAAGCAACACTCTCTGTTGGTAGAAAACAGGAAGATAGCAGCAACTTCTCTATTTCTTCCTACTCAACAATGCCTCGGTGTTTGTTTTCCAGCTGCAGGTCGATCATAAAGAATCATTAAATCTCACAAAAACTGAAATGAAATTTGACTTTTCCTTCAGTTTAAATCAAAAACCAGAAGAAGAACCAGAAGTTTTTACCAAACTTGTAAAAATGTAAATGAGACGAGCTGAAGAGCAGAGCTGGATTCTGTTGGTGACGGCCTCCTGAGCCGAGGACTGAAGCTCAGAGTTCACAGAGTTTTGGTAGAAAAACAGTTTGATGAAGGGAAAGTTTGATGCTCCAGTTCTTCATCAGAGAATCAGGTCAACAGGAACGTCTTTGATATGGAGATGTTTGGTTTGTTCTGCTGAAGAGACGATTAAAACCAACAGGAGGGAATTCAATCACCTTCAACTAACGCAGCACACGCTCAGCACAAATTACTGATATTTAAATCATATCCCACATTTTAATAAAGTCAGAAACTCTTTCACATAATCTTTCTGTTTCTCTCTGAAGTTCAGTAGCTTTCATTAAACTTTTACTCTTTTATTTTTCCAACATCTCATTTAGTTTCAGGTCAGACAAGGAATCACTCTGCATCTGCACCATCGCTCTGTTTGTTACCAAACATCCTGCAAAACACCTCCAATCTAAAAACTGGGTTTATATGTGTTAATATACATTTTTAATCTGAAAATAAAGATGAAACTACAGAATATTGGCTGAAGTGGAAACATAAACCAAACTGGAGCAGGACAGAGGCTCTGCTGCAGGTCTCAGAGGAAACAGACAACGAGGAGATTTTAGCTTCACAGTGACGATCTGATCTGAAGATGTGGCTCATGTTGCTTTTACCTGCAGGTGCTCACTGGTGTGAATGTTCGCACCAGCAATCAGGGAAGGATATGTTGTGACTGATAACTAATCAGGAAGTGAATGTGTGTCTGCATCATTATTTAGTCTCACTTTTATAGGCTCAAAAACACCAAGTGTAACTATAGCAACACCAGGTGTAACCATAGCTGAACCAACCATCCTCAGCCTTCTTCCCGTCCCGTTCTCTCCTACATGAGTTAGATGTTTCCCTCAGTAAAAACCTGCTGCAAATTTTCCAGTCTGTTTTTATTTTATTTTATTTTATTAAAAAACAAGTAAAATTTGAAATTTCTCCGTGAAATGAACCTGACTCCATCTGTCTTAACATCCGCCCTGTTCAGAGCTGAACTCGGATCAGCTGGCGGTCTCTTCAGGTCAATCCCCCTCTGAGAACTCGGCCTCAGTTTCAAGATAATTGGCTGAAGTCTCATCTGAAGCTCTACAGGTCTTTAATTAGTGCAGGAGTTCTCCATGGAACCACACTGAGTCCTCCTCTCTTTTCTCCTCCTCCTCCTCTCTTTTGTTGTTCACATGTCACAGGGTCAAGTGTATTTTCTACTCTTTTCTCCGGCTCTCCCTCTGTTTCTTTTAACCCTGGTCTTAGATCTGTGTCTTTTATCATTTTGCGATCGTCTCTTTTCATATTTCTACCTTTTTCTGCACCTCTAGGTTTTAGTCTTTTCTATTCAGTTTCTTTTTCTCCTCTCCATCCTCCTAAATAAACCCTAATTGTATATAAGTATGTGTGTTTTTACTTTTATTGATTTATTCTTTTCTAAATGCCACATCAGCAGTTATGTGGTCATTGTACCAGACCGTTGTGGTGAAGAAGGAGCTGAGCTGAAAGACAAAACTTGATCTACGGTTCAACCCTCAGGTATGACGAACTTTAGGTAGTGACCGAAAGAACGAGACCACAGGTACAAGCAGAAGAAATGAGGGTTGGGTTCAGCCTTAGAGATAAGGTGAGGAGTTCGGAGAAGAGCTACTGCTCCTTCACATCGACAAGAGCCAGTTGAGGTGGTTTGGATGTCTGATCAGGCGCCTTCATTTGGAGGATTTCCAGGCAGGTCCAACCAGGAAGAGACCTCAGGGTAGACCCAGAACTCACTGGAGGGATTATATGTCTCATCTGACCTGAGAATGTTAGGGGATCCTCCAGGATGAGCTGGAAAACGTTAAGGAGAGGGACGTCTGGAATAACCTGCTGCCATCGATAATCAGAAGACAATGGATGAATTCTTTACACAGTTTTTTGGAACCTGAGAAAAAAAAACACTGTTGATTCAAACACTGAAGGTCCTGATTCAGAAATAAATATGTTGATCAGCTTCAGTTACTGGAAGTTTAACAATCAGATGGTTTCACCAGATCAGGTCCTCAGGTCTGGTTTTACTGAAATACACAAACAGTCTGAGTACAGACTCTGGTTTGTCTCCACATCATCAGAGTTCATGTTTTCACTGTGATTAAACTCAGATTTAATGGGTTGATTCTTGTCAATGCATATTATTTTTTAACACAGAGAGTCTTACTATCTCCACCATCCATCACTTATGACATAAACATGGCAGCAACTTAAATGTTTCATTTAACAAAATCCAAAATTAAATCTGGTATCTGATCTAAATCTCTACGTTTATTTTCCCTCTGTTTCATCAAACTGTCGTCCTCTGTCTTTCTCTTTTGTCCCTGTTCAGTTTTTAACCAACACATTCTGGTTGTTTGTGTCTGAACAGAGAACATCCTTCTCTTGTTTCTATTTCCAGTCGATATTCTTCACATCGTGGATCTTTCCCTTTTTTCATCATCTTGGTGTTTTTATTGATAATTCTCTCCCTCTGTGTCTTAGATTTCTCTCCCTCCCTCCCCCCATCCTCTCTCCTCCACAGTGTGACCTCCCTCCCTCTTCCTCTGCAGTCGGGCAGAGATTTCATGTTCAAAGTCAAGGTCAGGAGGCGACGGGGCGGCCAGAGCCGGGCGGAGGCAGGTGGAGGAACTACTGGAGGGTTTGAACCTCCCAGAGAGAAGAGGAGGAGGAGGAGGGGAGGGAAGAGCAGCTACAAAGAGGGAAACAGAGAAGAGGCTTCCTCTGAGGCGGCTCCTCCTCCTCCTCCTCCTCCTCCTCAGCTGAATCCAGTAAAGTCTGATCAACCCTGTGTCCTGCAGATGACTGCAGCTCTGCTCGTTCACTGCTCTAAACCTCACTCCTAATATTTAAGGAAAACTACAAAAGTTTTAGATTCAAGATTCAGGATTCAAGATGTTTGGAGTGTACCCTGTGATCTCTGACCAAGATACAGTAAGAATTTCTGGGTCTCTGATTGGCTGACCTGATCTGGTGAACGAACACTCTGTGATAACGATCCTCTCTCCTCGTTCACCTGCTCCTCTGCAGCAGGATGACCGATGTCCGATCACTTCACTAAGAGACAGATACAAGTTTCTCTTTATGTCAGAGGAGAACGGAGTGAATCAGATTTCTGTAAGAGGTTAAACTGAGACTCAAAGGTTAACAGACTCTTCATTTTCTAACCTGATTTTTAACCCTTTTTTTTCCAGCTGATTGTTGTTGTTTGTTCACTCCTGCAGAAACATTTGCATTTTCAGTAACCCTTTAAATTAAGTCTCAGATCACAGGACGTTATTGTTTCCTTGTTCTGCCTGAGTTTAAAAAGTGTTTTCCTTTTTTCCTCTGATTTTAATGAGAATGTAAAGAAGTCTGTAAATCTCACACCCCACTGATCCTCTACTTTCTGTTTCAGTGGATCAATAAAAGTAAATTTTCTAACATCCCTCCATCCTTAAACACTTCCCCCTCCACCATGAACCGAAGTTGTTTTTATTCTGCCATTTCTCTCTCCTTCCTCAAACCAAACCTGTGCTCATGTTTACAGCTTTGTGACGACGAGTGGCGTCTTATGTTTTGATGAAACACGTTAAACACACGTCTGAGATGTTGATTTTAAGTGTGAGAGGTTCTGAGAGCTGATTTCTGATCCGTCATCGTCCTTGATCCAGATTCCTGCACGTTGATCAGAGCAGCAGATTAAAGGCTTCAGGTCCGTCTCTGCACACCTGAGCCTTGTTCTGCAGCAGCTAATCACAGGGCCTTTATGAGACGTGGAGGTCTGAATGGTGCTGATGAGTTCCCCGCAGGAAATGATTGAAAAGAGTCTCGTCCTCACCTGAACCCTGCTGCTCTCAGACCGACACCAGAGGAGGTCCGGCTTTCTCTGGAGAGAGAAGTCACACAGGAGGGAAACTTTGCTCAGAGTTACAGCATGTTATTAGTGTTAATGTGCCTTTATGCGCTGTATAAAATGATGAGGTGCTTTCTGCTCTGCACATGATTTTCTTATCATCAGCTCTTTGGTCGTCTGGTCTTTGCTCTTGGTCTGTCTGAACAGATTATCAGACACACTACTGCTGGATGATGTTTTCATGAGGAAATGTTACAAATTTATCGATCTGACGAGTCACAGATACGTGTTCTGTTCAGACTCTGAGCTCTTGGTTCAGGTTAAACCTTTAAAATCTTACCTGATGTAGAAAACATGAGAGAGCACACACACGACGACAGATAATGTCAGTTTTCTCAGTTGCGTTCTTATAGTGTGTGATGTGCAGAGAGAAGACCAACACAGCCACACCACACACTAACAGATTCACCACCAACAACCAGAGTCTGGACTCTCACAGCTCCACATCTGACCACGTCAGAGGAAACAAACATGGCAGATAATCAGGAAAAAAGCCAACTGAAGACAGAAGGACAACAAATGGGACATCGTCGTCCACCATGTTTGCAGACTCGTTGGATATTTATAAGATAAAATCTGGATGATTATGGTTGTGATAACATTAGTAGTGACAGTTTGGTTCCCTCTTTAGTTTTATTGTGAAATCTGTGTTGTTGTTTTTTCCATATTTCTCTGCAGAGACTGACAGATGTCAACCTGTCACTGTCAGTCTATAAAAATCATCTCCACAGCTCAGTGGGCGTCAGGAAACAGCCGTGACGAGTCAGATCGAGGGCTGAGACGCAGGGTTGATATATTTTCAGGTGTTTACTCAGCACTGATGAAGCCGTAGGAAGAAAAACACTCGTCCTGATGTGAACCGCAGATGGAGACACGACAAGCACTAAAACCCCGCTGGATAATTGTGTTTGTCCAGACTGACAGTTTGGCAAACAGCCCGCAACAACCTCTAACCTGCAATTTAATCAGAGGATGGAGAGAAGGAGGAGGAGGAGGGAGAGATGAAGACAGATACTGTATGAGTGTTTGGACTGATTTCAATTTCCTGAAAATAAAACATGGTGAAGACGATGCGTGGCGGAGAGAGACTAAAGCTCGGATCAGTTGGTGTCTGTGTCGCTCCGCAGTTACACCACCAAACAGTAGGTGGCAGTGGTTTCTCTTGGAGCTGATAAATGTTGGATGACAGGACAGTGGAGGAGAATCATTGGACTGAGTTTTCTGTGCTCGTCCGACTGATGAGAGACATGTATGAGACTGAGAGGACCAATCACAGTTGTTATGGGCTGCATCGCCATGATGTTCAGTTATGCTGCATTCCATTTACATCGGAAGTCTTGACTATTCTTTGGTCATCAGAGAGGTTGTTTTTTTTTATGATGGTTTTCATGTTTAATTTTTCAGATCCATGTTTTGTTGAAGGAGATTCAGTCAGATAAAGCAGAAACATTGTCATTTGTTACCAAAACACAAAACCGACCGACTTTCCGAGTTTGAAATCTGACTTCACGGATCATTCCTGTTGAAACTTCTGACTAGGAACTCGGAAATTCCAACTTCTAAATACAACTGGAATGCACCACTACATTTCCAGGGGGGTGACGTCAGGCTATGGTGTCGATAAGACACAGAAGTATAAATCAAGCAAGAGAGCTGAAACTAAACAGGCTCGTTACTGTCGACTAACTACAGTCATTTCTGGCTAATGACTTTAAACTGTTTGATCGTTTTAAAAACTAAAAACCATCTCAGTTTAGTTTCATATCACCTCTTTCAGCTTCCTTCTGGAGCTGTAGCATGAACAGGCCGCTCACCAACTGCAGCCGACTGTAGATCGGCAAAACTCAGCAATAAATGCAAATGGTGACACCCACCACTCCGATTATTCTTCTTCTTCTTTCTGTTCTCGTACAAATGTTGAAATCAACCCGTTGGCTCCCAAAAACTCCAGAAGTCCCATCCTTTGCATAGGTCAGGATGTTTTACAGCAGACAGCCTCATAAATCTGGTAACGGCAGAGCGGCAGATCTGATGACCCCATACATCACAGAAAGGTCAGCAGCACGACGGAGTGGGAGCTCTGTCTGTCTCCTCACAGAGGAACTGAAAATCTACAGCGACGACACGATGGCCGAGCGTGAGTAATGAAAGAAACACCCGCAGACAGAAGGAGACGCATTAGTATGGAGGAGGAACGAGCGGAGACCTTTACAGAGGAGGAGGAGGAGGACATGAAGCCCCCACACAGAGACTGAAGGTTGTTCAAGGTCTAGTGGATCTCTGCAAACTTTTATAGGATTTGAGCATAATTTTCCTAATTTTCTCCCAGACAGTTCAGTCATTCAGCACCGTGACGTCCAACTGAACCTTCTGATCAGAAGTTTCCCTCTCATAAAGACACCCCAGCCTCAGGCTCCATCCTTCACCACCACCTCCACGTACATCTGATTGTTTCCCATGATGATCCACTTTGTGTTGAGTCTAAGCGCTGAAGTCACTCCTGATTGAAATATGATGCAAAACTAGTTTAATCCAGGTGATAGTCAGACTGACCACACACCTGTTCTATTCGATTCAGTCTTATTTGTATAGAACAGGTCTAGACCATACTCTTTAGATTATTATATTTACAGAGAGAAACCAAACAGTTCCACCATGAGCAGCACTAGGCGACAGTGGAGAGGAAAAACTTTCTTTTAAGGTGCAGAAACCTTGAGCAGAAGGTGTTGAGCAGGATCGTGGGGGCAGCAGGAGGCTTGTCATCATAGATCAGACTCTACAGCTCCGGAGGCTAAAATAGGCTAGCTAAAACAGGTCGGTTTGTAGCAGCACAGTCCAGATTTACCGCCTTGTTTAGAGACTCCTGCTGCATTCATGTTTGATTTGGAACGTGAATGCAGAAGAAAACCAGTTCCTGACCAGGTACCACCCTGACCCCCTCCTAATAACACAGGAAATATAAATACAAAATATAAAAAACACTCCTTCTCTGATGAGCTGTTTCACTGCTGAACCTCTCCACATTAAATCTGTGATTATTTGAACCAGGTTTGGTTTGGAACAACATCCTGCAGCTGGAGACGATGAGGAGTTTCAGTCAGACTCTAACATCAGATGACGAATCCTCCACAGCTGCTCTCTGCTTTCACAACACTAACTTCTTACGGCTAATGACACTAAATTAACTCTGGAGATGTTTTTGTCACTAAGTAGTGAATATACATTAGTAAAGACTCTCAAACACAACATGAGAGCTTTGAAACAGAAATATGAAGCTCAGGGGACGGTCTGAGGGCACTGAAGATACTTCACACATACAGTGAATATATATATTTATATTCAGACCATCAGAAAGTATGAGGCTCATGGGACCATCTGACTTTGTCTGATTGCTCTTTAAGATCACACTCAGAGGAAGAAACACACATTTATTAAAATAAAAGCATATAACAGACATTTTCTGTCCAGTCACGTACAGGAAATGGATTTTATTCAGTGTGTGTCTGAAAGAACAGCTTCACCGCTCCTCAGCACTGATTCTCCAACTGTCTGAAACTCAACAGGATAGTTGAATTCTTCCAAAGATGGAGGCATCATCATCCTGTTCCTCATTTTCCAGGTTCATCCTTTAATTTGTCACCTGTGCAGATATAAATAGAGACCCATCTGTGAAACTGGTACCAACAAAATGTCTGGCATCTTGAAGGATAAGCATCGCTCCACCTGGTTGATAGAAAAAGATCTTCACACTGTCAGAGCTTCATCAGAGTAAACACAACTCAACAATAAGCAGACAGGCAAAGACACAGTACGGCTGCAACTAAAGACTGTTTTGGTAGTCGACTATTCTGTTGATTATTCGATTAGTCGATCACTCAACGATTATTTCTGTCACACCCTCCATTGGCATCATTCATTTGTTCTTCTTCGTTAGTAACGCTGTCATGACAGACGATGGAAGCGAGTGAACATTTAGATGATTCCTCTTATAAAGTCTGTGGTTTTATGGTTTTAAACAACACGCCGTATAAATTTTAATACACAGTCACCTTCTGTGCATCCTTTCTTTAAAAAATCAACTCATCAACCTCATCATTTCAGCTGCTGAGTCCTGATGGTTTCAGGGTGAATTAGTGAAACTTTCCGGAGGTTAATCTGTGAAGAAGTCAAACCTGAAATAAAGTCAAAGAAAAATTCGATCTGTTCTCGCCTGTGAAGAGTCAACACTCGTCAGTGTCGGAGAGAGAGATCAGCAGGAGATGGTTAATAATCTAAACAGAGGAACAATATCGTCCTTCAACATTATTACTGCAGAGAGAGAGAGCTGAGAGTTCAAACAGAAATATTACATAAATCATTTATGAGCTGTTAGAGAGCGAGGCAGAGGTCCCAGAGTGAGAGGCTGTGTTTGTAATAAGCTCCAGTTGCCCTTCAAGCTATATTGTTTCTCTCAGCGTCCTCCCTCCCTCTCTCTCTCTCCTCCAGTCTTTTCCAAACAAAGACACAAATCTGTGGATTCAGTTTGCATGTAGAGTATGGAGGGATGGAGCCTCTGGGAGCTGCTGCCACCCAGAGAGAGGGAGGGAGTGAGGGAGGGATGGAAATGGAGGGAAGTGTTACCATGCAGACAGACAGTGGAGCTACTAAACCCTGTGGAAACCAGTGTTGTGTGGATTATTCAGACTAACAGGGACACTGCCTCTGAAGAGACGCTGCTATCGAATCTGCGAGCGTCACAAACTGAATTCGATTCAGCTCCGTTAAGTCGAGGTGGAGGCAGGAATCTAAAACTGGACTGAAAAGACCGAGGGCTGTGCTCAGAATTCAGCTTAATCCACCAAATATTTTCACCACAACTGAAAAATAAACAGACAAGATGAAGTTTAACTTCCCTGGAAACCTGCAGATATTATCACCTGCAGGATATTACTGTTGGTTAATTCCTGGACGATTGCTCTTTGTGTTTATACACAGCAGTGGATAATTAAGCTAATTTTACTCAACTACGACTGAGTTACGTTTCCTACAAAAAGTCTTTACAGCTGTAAATTAGTTTAGTTTCTACCACCACATTTCCACTGTGATCTGTATCCAGAAAATAAACGATCCGATCATCGGAACTGGAAATGATGCGTTTCCAGTTGAGAGGTCAGAAAAACATGGACGCTCGCAGGAAGGTCTTTGTTGTTGTTTCAGAGAATTAAAACAAATCTGCTCCACCTGAAGAACACCTCAGCTGTTAACGCCCAGCTGAAACTTCTGGGAACTTGGAAATTCCGACTTACGAGTACGACTGGAACGCACCACTACCTTTGGGTTTACACCTGGTGTAAATCAGATCAGATTAACTCACAGATCAGATCTGAGAGTTAATCTGAGGTGGAGACAGATCAGCTGCAGGAGTCTGACAACCTAACATTTCTACCAGTCACTGTTAGACACTGTTAGACCTTCTGTCTTTACATCTTCATCAGGTTAGAGAACTGCTGATGACAGGAGAGGTCAGAGGTCAGAGGTCACGTTGTACAGATCTGAACAAAGTCTGATCCAGACTACTTCCTGAAGCGGTCACGGTCTAGGTCCAGGAAAAAGAATATAAACGATGCGACAACAACAAATTATTATGATTTGTCTTCTTCGGTACAACACACACACACACACACTAATCCATTCATCCATCTTCTCTCGCTGATTTCCTCATCTCGTCTTCATTCTTCTCTTCCCTCAGGAGGCTGGAGGACACAGCCAATGAGAGACATTTATTCTCCGTGTGTGTGTGTGTGTGTTGGTGCATGAGTGTTTGGTTGGCTGCTTTTAATAACTTTGCTTTCATACAGGAGCACAGAGATCACACACATGTATCCA
>BRZM01000356.1:0-12959 GCA_033238685.1 Lates japonicus
ACACACACACACACACACACACACACACACACACACACACACACACAGACTGAATCAACAGGTCTGAGAACATCTACAATACAGATGAACTTTTCCATTGATCATGAGCTCAAGCCTGTTTCAGCTTTAATATTTTAGCTTTACCTGCAGGGTTTTTATCTACATAACTGTATTTATGTCGGAGATGAGAGGTGTCTGTTTGACAGTTTAACATGGTTTCAGAGTAGAAATGTGAACTCAGGAGGGAAATGGTGCTGCAAAGTGATCGTGGGAGTTTTAGAAATTCATGTTGTGATGCTATCTGTCCAGCTCACATTTCCATCGATTGTCTTCACCTGCCACAAACACCTGTTAGCGTTCCTAACAACAACCAAACAGTGCAGGCTAGCTGCACAGATGTTAGAAAAGAGAAATATTCAGCTAGGAAACACAAGGTCGAAGCTTTCTGTGTCACCAGATGCCACCAAAACTAAACACTATAAAGCCAAAGCACAGTTTCATAAAGACACCAGACTGCTCAGATGTTAGCACAGGAGCTAAACTTCAAACAGGAAGAGGTGACCTGGGTGAGAGAGTTGGAACAGGTTGACAGATTTAGCTTGTTCACTGAAGACGATTTATGATTCATTACTGCTCAAGGAGGAACTAGTGTCTGTAAGGAGTAATCTATTACCCTTAGGAAGCACTTCCTGTCCCTGATGTGCTGTCCTGAACTCTGCGGACCCGCTCCGAATCTGTCCCCGTCTCTGATTGGCTGAAACTCACGCGTGCAAAGAGATGGCGAATAATGTGCCTCATGTAGCTCGATCCATGGGACAAGCTCTGACTGCAATAAACCACCAACAGCACCTCCAGCCGCCCTCTCAACCCACACTCACACCTTTCAACCCTCTTGGGAAGGTGCTGCACGAGGTGCTTCGACAAGCTAAGGAGATAAAAAAAAAATAGAGAAAGCACAAAGTGAACTGTACAACGTAGCCATGTGGGCCTAAAGAGCCTAAATTTGGGATGAACAGGGGGGAGGCATGCAGGCAGGTCTACAGGCAGGGTGATGCTGTGGGATCAGGCAGACATTTAGCACAAAGCGGGAGAGAAAGAGACACTGATATTTGTGCCTTCGCTCCCTGTCAAAACAACCTGTTCAACACAAAAACATGTGCTTGCCAGACAGCATTATACTGAATATAATCATATGTATTTTCTGTGATGTAAGTAATAACTAAAACAAAGATTAGAATGAATCTTGTATAGCTTGTTATATTTAAATTCAATCCCCCACCAGGAAGAGAACCGTATCAGAACAGCCTCTAATTGGCTAATGAGGAATTTCTCAAGTTCTGTGATCCTCCCGCAGCATGTGGAGAAGCCCGCCCGCCCTATTTGACCTTGAGTGGCGGTTCCCTCTCCAGCCAGCGAACTCGTACTTTCTGTTTATAGTGATACTCCTTGAGGAAGTCGTGCAGGGCAGGGGGCAGCGGCAAAGAGCCTATGCCATCGTAAGTGGTCCAGCGGCAGATGGCGGCTCGTGCCAAGTGCTGCAGGCCGAAGGGAAAGGTTCGATGGAGCGGCGCCGTGAGCAGCGGCTCAAAAAACATGCAGGCGCTGGGGTCCTTGTAGTGCTCCAGCAGCCCTGTGACGGTGGAAGAGTGGAAAACACACGGGTCGTGAGCGTCGAAGCTGAAGTTGTGGTTCCACTGCTCTATGCGGGCGTGCAGCGAGCGGTTGTAACGACGGAAGCTAACGGAGAAGAGGTAGTCCTCTTGGGCCGAGTCTCGCAGCAGGAAGGTGCCCTCGGGCCGTCCGTCCAGCAGCGCCTCTGCCTCGTAGCGGTCCATCACGCCCCAGTAACAGGGCAGAGCTGTGATCTGCAACAGGTCCGGCACCAGGCAGTGGATGTAGTCTATCTGGGTGTGGACCTTCCAGGGTCCGGGCTGCTGCCGGCTCAGGTGACCGTCCCCAGAGGCGTGCCTCTGCTTGGGCCTCCTGGCCTGCAGACAGAGGGTGGTCGAGTCCTCCTCAGAGTCACAGTCCTGGGCCGATGCCGAAGCCCCCAGCACCTGCCCACAGGCCCCCGATGACCCGGCACCCACAGAGCTGCTGGTCACTGAGGCCCGGCCATCCCCGGAGGCCTCTCCCATGCCGGGAGCCATCTTTGGTCCCAGTTTGTAGAGAGAGGAGCCCGGCACTGAGGCCTCCAGGGTGTGGATCTGTGCATTAGGTGGAGGATCCACACCTTCCTCGATGCTAAGTCTGCGGCGCTCGCGTAGACGCTCCTCTTCATCCTCAGGAGAGGGGTGGGCCGGGTCGAAGGCGTCGAGCAGGGCGGTGGAGGAATGCGGGCTGACCGGCGCCGTGTGCTGCTTGATCAGGTGCCACTTGTGAGCGAGGTCCGAGCCCGGAGGGAAGGGGCAGGTCTCCAGCATGAGCTCTGTCAGGTGAATCTTACGCTTGGAGGCAACAGGGTTCTTAGATGAACGGGAGCGTCTACGAGCGGGCAGGGGTAAGCACAGTCCGACTGTATCGCTGAGCCGCTGGCGCAGAGACCGAGCGCTCAGACTGCGTCCTCCAGAGACGGAGTCGCTCATCTCCTGGATGGAGCCGACTCCGTAACGCCTGTCCCTACGGTTCCCGCTGCCCCGTAAACGTCCAGACCGCCGGTCTGCCTCCAGAGAGCTCTGGGTTTTGGTGGAACACGAGTGTTTTTTCTTACCCCCCCACGGAGCGTGACGGGAATAGGAGTCTCTCCGGGCCAGAGGAACGCCCCCCGATCCCCCCCGCACATCCTCAGTGTCCTTGTCGATGGTGATCTCTACTATCTGAGGGATGTCCGACACACAGTTGTGATGGCGGCGTCCCGCTGTGACCATTGGCACCGGTAGGAGGCTCCGTGATGGGCTGGAGGCTCTGGACGTGTGCGCATCACCTGAGCCGCCTCCCTGGCCGAGATCCACCACACAGTGGACGGCATCTGCCTCCACCCTGCTTTCACTGGGTCCTGGACTGCTGTTGTGAAAGAGAGTCTGGCATTTGCTCTTCAGGTTGCTCCACATGTTGCCCACTTTCTTCATCAATAGGAGCCCCCGGGACCTGAAGGCAACAGGAGACAAAACTGATTAAGTCACAGGTGGAGAAACCCTGCAACGGCGACGGCGCCTACATTTAACACTGAGCTATATAAAGAACATCCTAGATTTAAATTCCCCAGACTACTGTGTATCTAGTAATTAGACATGGTGTGAGTATAACGGGGCCAAAGTGTCTGAGAGGTGGGTGAGCTTGAGTAGTTGGAACAGCAGAGTTAGGAGTTGCCAGGCAGACGTGCAGGGACACAAGGCCACAGCTATAAATGAACCCAGGATCCGCTCACAGCTGATCTGCTGGTATGTACTGTATTACAGAGCCAGTCTAGACCTGACCAAAAACTTTCCCCGTAACAGCAGCAGCAGACAGGGCACATACACACTCACATATGCCATTGATTTATCTCTCTACGAGAATCTGATTTGGACGCAGTGGCACAAAAAAAAAAAAAAGTTGCCACAGGTACGAGTCCTGCTGAACACAAAACCTCGAAGGACTCTTCCCTCCCTGTCACAGACGAAACCAAATACTTTACAGTAAAACACTCTGGTTTCAGTTCTGTTTTTTTAACCCATTAACGACTGTATTTATAATGTTGAGGAAAAACACCACTGATTTTTCTCTGCTGTGGAAACTGTCAGGACAAGTAGCCACACATAACAAAAATCATAATGTTTGATTTCAAATATTTATCATGTTTAACTGGCAGACATTTGATTTTCAGAAATGAACTTAAACATTGATTTGACATGTTAAATTTTAGATTTACTCTGGAAGTGATTATAACTGTTAAGATACGACCATTTCTTTCTTTCATTTCTTTAGCCGTTCATAAAAATAAACAGACATTTCATTCTTGTGTATAACAAATCGGAACAATGTAAATACTGGACCAAGCATCAGATCATCATATTTCTTTTTGAATCTGCATCATAAGAATCCAGACGATGTTTATATCAAAAAACGATGACGATCTGAAATTAATAACCGGTTTGTTCTGGAGGTGTTTTCATAGAAAATCAAAGAAAAACTGCACGATTAAAGCTCTGAGATGCTTGGTAAGAAAAACAACTTTTTTCCCTGTTGAACACAATTTATTTTATTTTTAAATAACTCAGAATATTTGGAACATCAGTAAACCTGTACGTTAAGTCAAAATAAATCAAATCAAATCAAATTCAAATACTTGCAATTCCTTAACGGAGCCTAAACCTGCTGCTCAACAATCTCAGAACATTAATAATAATTCTAATTTAAACTGAGCTCAGTGAGGACTTTCAGTTGTGTAATATCACTTTAATAAATCAATAAATTCTGAAGAAGACTGAAGTTTACAGTAGCTGATAACAAACAGAGGATGTGAGTAACTCACTTCCTCCCTCTTCTTTTCCTTTATTTTTGATAAGCTAACTCAAACTCCTCCTGGGCTAACAGCAGATATTCAGCTGCCTTGGCATTAGGTCGGCCTGCGTGCAGACTTTGCCTCCTGATACTGAAAAAGACGTTATGGATTTGCACAGTCAGCTGTGACAGACGGGGGCTCTGTGATGCACAGGGAACCAGACCAGTCCTCAGCACATGACTGATTAAGTTGATTTGCTGAGACCAACAGACATCTCCACCGTCGTCCCAAATACCGACCTGACAACAATCTCCTCACCTGACGATCATTACGTTTGTGATGCGTACGTCTAAAGTAAATTTGTTGCTATGAAAAAAATTCTCTCTCATTCACACAGTGGAGTTACATCACCATGTGACATGACTCACGCTGTGGTTTGTCTCTTATTCTGTGTTAAATAAAGCCTGAGAGACGTCGTCCTCTTATTCTCCACATCAACCGGCAATCCTTCATTCATCTGGACATTAATGTTGATTAAAATGTCAGATGAATTATTCACCTGTAGTGACTTGCCTTAATTTAAATAATAACATGTTTTACTTTCTTGGCACACACAGTTAAGATTATTTAATTTAATCTAAACTAAAACATTAGATAATTACATAAATCACATAACTGCTCCTCCTGCTTCTGCACATCCTTATTTTTTCTTTTTAGATGATTATTATCAAAGGATCAGTGCAGCACTGAGAAAAGACCACAGCCTTTATTAAGAGGAAACAAAGATTAAAGGGATTTTCCTGATCTAATGACACACTCACTTCTATTAATTTAAATGTACAAATGTGGACGTATCTGCTTTATAAACACTGACTCCAGCTGATCAAAAATCATTACATCATTCGTCAGGAGATATTGATCCCCATCAACAACAGCAGCCACTGAACTAATCAGACAAACCGCTGCAGGTAAAAGGAGCTGAGCACATCACCGAGGGAAGAAACACCTCGAGCTACAGCCGTTAATCAACTGATCCAATTAGCCAATCAAAAGAAAATTAAATCACCAACCATTTTAATAATGGCCTGTTTTCTTCGACAGTTCCAGCTTCTCCAGTGTGAGAACCTTTCTGACGTCTTTTCATTTTAAAACAAAATCATGTGTTTTCATCCACACTAACACACCTGAACACACAGATCACATGACCACTCACTTAACATGTGCAGGTGTAAACAGGAAGTAGATCATTTACGCTGCAGATGATTGGTTGGAGAAAATACGACAAACCAGCAACAACAATAGAAAAGTATGAATTTAACAGCACAACAGCTGCTAGCAAAGACACCAGCGTCAGCAACACTTGTGGTTCGTTCACCACAGGTAGTTGAAGCTGAAATGGGTCACGTGACCAATCAGGGATCAGGATACGTCCAGACTAAAACACAACTCCAGAGTTTTAAACTGGGACCAGTCTCGTTTCAGGGGCTCGGAAACTCCAGAGTAGTGTGGACGCCAGGCGTAACCATAGCAACAGAGATGAGTTTTAAGACTAAAACGTGTTAATGTGGATGCAGCCTCTGTCTTTGGACTGTGGTCACACATCATCACCTCTAACGTCTTAATGCAGCCAGTCGACCATCCAGAACAATATGAAACAAAATCTGCAAAAAACCTGACATAATGTTGATGTGTAATGTCTCCACTTTTAGTTAAGAGGTGATGTGCCTCATAATTTAACAGTAATCTAAAACAACAGAGCAGCAGTATCAGACCTGCACTCGCCATCAAATAATTAGGAATCAAAATCAGAAGAGAAAGTTGGTGCATGACGACACTTTACATTTAACTGGACTGCTACTTAAGCTGTTTAAGTGAGATTTCAGTGTGTTGGTTCAATAATAATAAATGCACTTGAACTATCTGTCCAGCCAATCTGACTTTAGAAATCAAAATATGCAAACAACTCCCTCTCATTCATCTTTTTTTTGGCACTCTAAGTCTGAGCCTAAATTTGCCAGCATTTGTTTTAATTCTGTAAAAACGCTGATCTACAAACTAAAACTGCACGCTCACACACCCTGCTGTTTTCCCTCCAAGAAGAACTGGAACTGTGAGGCTGATGTTATATCAGCTACATCTCGAGAGGCTGGACTTTCCATCCGGGTTGGTGTGTTTTTATCCCTCAGGTCCAGGGACCACAGAGGCCAGGATCTCCAACCAAGTGTGATTAGAGGAGGGCCGTGTGTCTGTCACAATTTAACAACGATAAACGGTGTAGACCATGAAAATAAATGACTACGAATGTGATGGAGTGACCACTGAGAGCTGTGTTAGTTCTCATGAGACACAGGAAACTGCTGGAGCAAAACACACAACAACGACGACGACACAAATCACAGCATCACTACCTTTCAGGTCAGTGCATTTTATTAATACAAAGATTGCGACACGCCGTGCTCCTGCATGACCTGCACCTCTCACAGACATGTAGCAGTGATGCACTCAACACAAACGGGCAACAACTCAGTCATTTAAGCAACTTTACAACCACAGACACACACAGCTACGACTTCAAATTAACCCTGATTATTTAAACTTCAGCCGTCCTACATAAGTCTGCTTGACGGTCGCTGCTGACAACAATGGCCGCACCAACGGTGCAATCCAGTCCACCAGCATTTAAAGTCGCCCTGAAACAGAACTAGGCTACTTCTGCTCTCTCCGGCAGCCCCAACACACCCATCCTCCTGGGATCACACTGATCTAAGAGAGGGCTGGAGAGGAGACAAGATTAAGGGAGGGCGCCTTCTTCTCTGCTCAGACCAGACCAGAGTTAATGAGATATTTGCAACGTCTCACATTCTTAAAGATATGTGGGATGGCAGATAGCCACACAGGGTCTGCAAAAGACTGATAAAACACACTGATTCTCCCCATCGTTTAAATCTCTACAAATATTGGGACTTTTAATAGAAATGTTGAGCTGTCCAGTTTCTCCCTCCACAGAACAGAGGCTGAGTGATTTATTTATTATTTTATTTTGCTATAAATAGACCTTTCAAATAGAGGCTGAATATGCACAGTCAAACATGTTCCTGCAATTCAATTCTGCATTGTTCTTCAGCACCAGCATAGTGGATTTATCATAATTACTCTGCAGCTCTGAAGGTAGTTTTAGCTCAATAACAGATAATAATATTCAAATTAAACAGGAAATAATGAGTAACTTACATGTAGTCAAGTTAAATGAAGTGGGAATAAACAGGACTTGTTTTCTGAGACAAACACAGTTTATTTCTACAATCTCTAAACTGTTAGACTAACGGTTCCGTTACACTAACGGGCAGGTTTACCGGTGAGACAATACAACACCCACAACAATCGAGCTGTAACGTTAATATAGCTGGTCTATAGAAACGGTTGGAAGGCCTTTAGGTTCCTGGAGGCCCCACTTTTCCCCTGGTCCCAGCCAAGCTAGCTGCCTGGCTAACACGCTAACACATCCACAGACAGGAGCCGACACACCGCTACATGTAGCTACAGCCGCCGTTAGCTCGGCTCGTGTCTGTCAGGCTGGCTGCGTGGCTTCACTCAGATGTATAACACTTCACAGGAGTGAATTATAATCGATTTTCTTATAGTTGGCAACAGATGGCTAACTTACGGTTCGGGATTACGAGCTGTCAAAAATGCTAACTGCTAGCATTCCCTGGAATGGGGGGTTTCTAGCGTTTTGGCTAGCTTCGGGCTAACCAGGCAAGCTAGCGGGGGTTAGCGTGTTAGCTTGTGAAAAATCGACACAGAAATTAAACAAATAAACCAAAAGGCGCCGTGTGGCTAAAATATGCTGAGCAGACAAACGTGACATGTTTGACAGGTGATGGTTTGTGTGTGGGATTCATATCTTACCCGCGTGCCTCCTGAAAGCTTTATTCAACAGCTCTTTGTCTGCAAAAAATGGCTATTAAGAGAAGTCAGGCATATATCCCCTCTGCGGACCACGGTGTCGGATGAAAGCTCTAAAAGTACGCGGATACTTGTCAGTATCATCCCGAATACTTTAACATGAATTGGTTAAATACTAATCAGAAATATTTAAAAGGTTAAATTAATCTTTAAGCGCCGCCACAGCCCGTTCTTCATCATGGTGGGGGTCTTCTTCTCAGCCGTGGTCGCTGCTGCCTCTAGCAGCCAATATGACGGCGGTCTCGGCAGCCGAGGAGCCGGAGAGGCGGACGGTGTTCAACGTGAGTGAACCCGACTGACAGCGGCTCGGTCCAATGGAGCGCCGGGAGAGGGCGGCCACTTCCGACAGAGCACGCGGATAGGGAATGCTCCGGGAGCTGGCTTCCTCGTGACGGGCGTCCCGTGTCGCCAATGAGCGGGCGGAGGAGGCCGGAGCTCTGCGCTGCCAGCGACTTGGAAACGTGGAGGAGTGAAGTGATGCTGATGGTGGTGGTGTCCCGAACAGGGCCGACTACAGCTGATGTCATCCAGGTGAGAGGGGCCAGCACAGGCTCTACCTGTGAGACAAATCAATCTTTATTTATATAGCGACAAATCACAACAGAAGTCATCTCGAGGCGCTTCACATGTGGAGCAGGTCTACTGAGCGGCCATATCTGCCTCGACTGGTTGGGTTAATGATGCGTTCCAGTTAGTAGGAATTTCCGACTTCCTAGTCAGAAGTTTCATCTGGAACGTCCCTGAAGTCGGATGATTATGGCTGCTCCTCACATCAACAGCAGTGATCACTCTGCTAATGTTCCTGTTTATAGCAGCTCAGTCTCATTAGTTTCACATGAAGTCAGTCAGACACATAGAACTGTTCAGGTTTTATCTGTGGACATGTTGCTACGCTGTTTGTAGAGCGTTGTTATCAACTGTTGTTGATAGTAGTCTGAGATACGTCTGAATCAGTTCACCTTCATGGTTCATCTGAACGGCTTTTTAAAAACGTTCTGAAGTGTTAAGTCAAGTCAATTTTATTTATATAGCGCCAATTCACAACAGAAGTTATCTCGAGGCACTGTAAAGTGTTTGTATTAAAATCGAACATTAACAGCTGAGGTGTTCTTCAGGTGGAGCAGATCTGTTCTGATTCTCTGAAGGAGCAAGAACAACATTTCCTGTGAGCGGCCATGTTTTTCCGGCTTGTCAACTAGTTAACACTGTTAACTTGACGTTGAGAGACTGAGGCGTTGACGTCATGTGACCGTGGTGTAGTTGGTTTATAGCCTAACATTAGCTTTTTACTTCTGGAGATTGGATTTAGGCTTCAAACATCAGAACAGTGGTGTTCATCTGTGAAGATTATCTGATCAACTAAACCTGGAAGGATCAGAAACTTTAGCTGCTCACAGTTTATTTTCTGGAATAATCCAAAACACAATGAAAAAATCCCATTGGCTTTTTGTGGAGGCTGATGCTGACTTCAGGGCTGGACTACAGAAACACATCATCACTGTTGGACTGTATATCCCAGAGGAACATAGGGTTAGGAGAGGCTTGTTGGATCCCTCAGCAGAGTAATCTATTATGAGTTAGATGTTGCATTACGCAACCCTGACTGGTGAATCTGTGTCACAGCTTGTACCAAAGTAAATCCTAGAACAATCAAAACGTCCTGAAAGGAGCATTCAGAGTCACCCACACATGAGGTCATCTCCTGGAGTCGGATCACTCATGTGCACATGACACGAGGCGTAATGGGAAGTGGAAGTGGTGTGAGTAATGTAGTAGTTAGCTGGAGCTGGAGCTGACGCTGAGTTCAGGGGGAAATCACCAGCAGCCCGAACACATTAGCTTTTACATCTCCAAGACGCTGATCTAATTTGTGCTCATGAAAGGAAATGAAAGAGAATTGCATTAGCACTGATTCTTCTGCCAGGAGTGATTCACACTATTTTAGTCACTCAGGACCTCTCCTACACCAGCAGGTCCATGCTGTGTCATCTGCAAGCAATCCACACTGAGGATGTGAGAACTGCCCACCAGGTCCAGGGTGAATGAGTGTGATTCAGCTGGATCTGAAAGGGAAAGGTCTGATGACAGAACCATATTCTCACTCCACCCCGACCGGCCTCAACATTAAACCCACAGACAGGCTCAGCCTTCCTCTACCGTCCAAAGACCTGCAGGTTCATTTCCTGTAGGTGAGAAAAGGAGCGTTAGACTGGCGACCTGTCCAAGGTGTCAGCTGGGATCGGCTCCAGCTCCCACGACCCTCAAAGGAATGGTGGTATAGATGGATCTGGTCAATTAGGGTTAGAAAAAGCTGAAAACTTTCCATGGGAATTAGTTAACAGGAGTGATCAGGAGTGGATCAGATTATATGATCTGTGCTATTAAAGTGTAACCAGTAAAAATACATCTACATGTGTTTATACAGTAGCTAGCTAGCTGCTAAATCAGAGATGCTAAATGGAAGCTAGCTAACACCATTTCATGGACAGTTTAAGAGGCTAGCTAACATGGTGCTAGCTCAGCTGTGAAGCTGTTTGTTCTTCTGTTCATAAACTGTAGGTTAGAGTCTGATTTAGTTCATCTGTTCATCTACTCAGTTTCTACTCATTTATCCAGCATCAACTGTCAAATATTTTTAAAGACTTGTTACCTGTTCATATGTCTGTGTATTAGTGTTATTAGTGCCACATGCTCCATCTGACGCATGGATACGTTTAATTTTTATGTTAATATATGATGTAGTCTCTATAAATTATCTCAAATGCCCAGTTATTTCCTGTATATTCCCATTAATTTCCATGGAAAGTTACTGGAAATTTACCAGAAACTCTCTGGTGTTCTACTGGGAACCTTCATTCATCTGGATGTTTCGTTGACATGTACCACCCACCTAAACACTGTTGTAGACCAACCACACCCCCCCATGACAGCAGGGTCCTCCCCCAGCAGGAAAACAAACCCACTAACCTGCCACCCCAAGGCCCTAAAGGACTACAGGACTCCATCAGAGGTCCTGGTCCATGCTCCAACAGGTCAGAGCTGGAGGTGGAGTTTAATCTGCTAAGATCATTTGAAAGGTTTTAGATGCAGGTGTTGATCACAGACCTGCTGTTAAAGTGTATAGTAAACTTTGATTTATTGCAGCGAGCTTCACGTCTGACGTTCAGATAAACTGACACAAATCATCAGTGGTGACAGACGGTGTTTGATCCCGGGCAGCGGCTCGCTACAGAAATAGACCTGGATGCAGATCAGTCGTGATATTAAATAGACGGAGTGATACGGACGTTTGGGTCGATGTTTCCTGGTAAGGTGACTAAGAAAAGTACATGAACATTATTTGATTTGTGTGTTCAGGTCAGATTTCATGTTGAAATCATTACTGAACTTAAACAGTCTGGTGGTGAATCTCAGGTTGGATCAGTCAGACAAAGGTTTGAACTGGTCCTACACCTTATAAAAACACACAGCTTTGACCATGTCAGACACTGCTTTAATTCTCATTATCCTATAACCTATGTTCAGATTTAGTATGTATATTTTTACCTGGCCACAACAGGACATGTTTATACAGTATACACTGTTTTTAATTCAGGAGCAGCTCTTACAGTAACTACTTTACTGCACTGCTTTGATTAAAATAAAAGATAAATTCAGGTCAGAACTGATGCTGTGATTGATCATAACTAACTGAATAGAAGAGAAGAATAATACTTTATTGATCCTTGACAGGAAATTACTTAATAATTACTAAGAAATTACTAATAATACTGATGATATGATTCAAGAGCGACAATATAAAGTATTATCCTGTATTGAGAGTAAATATAGAGAAAGACATTGTTCATAGCAAACTAAAGGAGTTCTGTTTTGAATGAACTGTATGAATCTTAATGTTGAGGATGAAGGAGCTCTTCATGTGATGACAGAGGGAGGTGTCGCCATCTTGTGGCAGAAGTATGGAAACAAAACTGCAGATGTCAATTTGACTTACTGAACCCACGGTCTATTCTATGATGAGCTGAGGATCTACAGACAAGAGCTTTTATTAAAGAGTCCCTTAGTTTAACCAGAAACATCCCCCATATATCGTAGCACCAGATCTACCGATGCGGATTTTAACCAGAGTTGTTGATATGACTGCTCCATCCAGCAAGGTGTGGCTCTGAGTCACTGTGTGACCTCTCAGTGGAAGAAGCAACTGACACTTGACTGAAGGCGCAAAAGCACCACACAGCAACACACAGACACCCAACAGACGGAGGCGGTAGCCCTGGCCTGAGGCAAAATTCTCGTCAGTGAATCTAAACCATTTTTGAAACAGCACGCTGTGACACCCAGCCTCCCCAGCTGAACTATATACAGACAGGTGGGGTGCATGGTTTCTACCACCTGAGGATGAAGATCAGCGAACCAGGGAGCATCCACTGAGACTTAGATTCAGATAGCGACGTAGACCGATCAGAGTTTATATCGAAGGCAGACGCAGACATGCCAAAGCTAAATGTCAATTAAACAACAAAACAACAATGTTGAGTTTCTCGCCTTATGCAACAAAACCAACTAATTA
>BRZM01000356.1:22043-62461 GCA_033238685.1 Lates japonicus
CGGTGTCAGAGAGCAGCTGAGTGGACGATCGCCAAGCCTTTTTTTTTTCTTCCATCAGATAAATCACAGTAGAATGAAGCGTGGAGTGCTGCTGGAGAGGCTTTTAAACCCACACCATGGATTCATGTTAGTGCAACCTCCTGCCAGCTTCGACCGCTCAGTTACGTGGGAGTCCTTATGTAAGATGGAATAAAAACACACAGGATGGGAGGTTGAGTCTGATTTTTAACTTCTAACTTATCGATTTGACCACGAAAACGAGACCAAGCTCACCTTCCAAACAGCTGCACACACACAGGGAAACTACAGAAAGCATGTGATAATACTGAAGCTAGAGGAAGCACTGAGCTAAGAACTCGTTTCATTTTCACTGTAGCCTGGTGGAAACCTTTATGTTTTCAGATGATGGTCCATCTTTTCCTCTGCAGCTTCCTTCAACCTTTACACCTGCATTTCTACCACAGAGACACCAGGATCTAATGTTACGTCCTGTCGCAGTCCAGTTTACAGAAGTGGACGTCACTGATCGGTCAAACACAATCCTCTGAGCTGCTGTTGCTTTGTTTATTGATGTTAAGGGACCAGAGTGTGACATTTCTGATCTACATACGTATGTTTTTAATAGTGTATAATCACCCTGAGTCCAAAAAACTACTCAGTGTCATTCTACTACTTTCACTGTGATGAGGAAGAGAAGAGGAAATGGCTGCTGTTGGTAAGTTTCTGGTAAGATTGATAAGATTAAACAGATCTCAGATTCATAATGAAATCATTTTTCTTTATCTCCATCTGTTTGTCTGCAGAGTTTCGTTTTGATGAAGGAGAAGAAAACAGAGGAGACGGAGGGGGAGGTGACCCTGTTTACATCCCCCTTAATTACAGTCAGAGGGTGGACAGCGACACACACACACACACACTTTTTTCAATTAATTACAGAGGTTGTTGAGCTGAGAGGAACAAACAGAAACAGAGCCACCGCTTCTATGAGCATCACAGCCTCCTTTTATTATCATAATGATGTTAATACACACTCCTTCCTGTTCACACTCCAGGATATCACACACACACACACAAACACACAAAGTGACAAACACAAATGAGTGTGTGTCCAGCCTCTGTCTGCAGAGAGCGAGTGACTCGACCAATTTGTCCAGATTTTAAAGGGTCTCCGATCGAGTTAATAAATGTTTTGGTTCCACACTCGTCCACAGATCAGAGTTTAACAAGCAGGACGAACGTCACAAATGACTGCGCGTGAACGAGGCAGATTTATCCTCACTTCAAAGATCCATTTTATTTATCGTTTCAAATAAAAATAAATTCTGCTCCGTTGGCCATGACGAGGGGTTTGATTAAAGAGAAGAAGCTTGTCCTCAGATCTCCTCTCTCATTAATCTGTGATGTTAAAACATGGAGGTGAACTCACATCTCACCTTGACCAAACGCCCGCGGAGGTTTTCTACATTTCCCAGAATGCTCAGAGAGGAGATGTGAGGACGTTTTGAACTCTTCATCAGTCCTGCTGTGAATGTTTCCCCGAGATACCTCCAGTCAAAGAGGATGGTCCTCACTCCTGAATCTAAAACACTGATACCTCAGGGTCCTCACAGTGAGGGGAGGATGGAGGAGGAGTTGACAGGTGGATCGCTGCAGCGTCAGCAGTAACGTTGGTGTTGTACGTGATTGTTGTTGATCTACACTCCAGCCCTCACCTGTGGTTCATGAATGAAGAAGAATCAGATACAAGAGGCTGAAAGGTCAAAGGAGAAGGAGATGGAGCTGATCAGGATCTTAGGATTAGGGCTGACACAGTATAAACAGTTTTCCTGCCAATCTTCTGTTCCACAGCCCAGTAGGTGGCGATAATGCAACTGTAAGATGGTTCACCAACCACCATTAAAAACCCAAAGAAGAAGAAGAACTGTTGAGTGTCATTCTGCTGCTTTCACTGTGACGAGAAAGAGGAAATGACTGCAGCTTTACAGTTTTTAAATGAATTAAAGAAAATGTGCTAACCTTAGCTAGGCTAGCTGGCTAACATTAGCGCCTGCTGGCGTCAAACTTTGTGGGTTGGTAAAAGCAGGAAGACGTGGATCTTTAAACGCTGCTGCTGCTGCAAAGAATCATGGGATGTCATTCTCTCCTTTCCTTTGGTAAAGGAAGCTCCCGTGTCTCCTCTGCTAAAGGAGATAAGATAGGAAGCAGTGAAGGAGACAGGACCAGCTCTGATCATGGCTGAGACTCAAAAAGACTAAAAAGACGATTCGAGCTCAGATGTCAGCTGATGGGAAGTTATTAAAAATAAACAGGTGTGTAGTTTGTTTTCATGATCCTCTGTATAATGTTTTATGTTTGGAGCAGATGTGACACACCTGGAAAATATCTAGCAGCACAGACAGGATTTTCACCCACGCTGATTTAGTGCTCTTTAGCTCCACTTCCTGTCTGCAGCAGCTGATCCAAACAGGGAGTTGAACCCTCCGGTCTGTGTATCTGCTCTGTTTGACTTCCTGCAGGATGCTCACATCTTCTGCATGTTTTATTGAGCCACGACGCCAAGCAGAGGGTGGTGGAGCTTCATGTGATTAGCGGTGCATGTTGGGAGGTCCTGCTGGATTACTTCACAGTCACTTCACCCACAGTGTCATCCTGCATTCACTTTGTGATTCATCTGCTCTGTATTATTTAATCCTCGGCCCAGTGAAGCTGCAGGAGTCAGTCTGTCTGAAGCTTGCTCAGACAAACTCTGTAACTCCTCCATCTGAGCGCTGACAGCAGGAATTTATCACCACGCTCAGAAAAACCACGTCCTCTGAAGAAATGTCCTCGAGACGCATCTGTGATTCAGCATCTATAGATTCTGTCTGATCAGCCACAGACAGTCCACACTGTCTGTACTCCTCATCATTAGTCCTGAGCTCATCACACACTCACACACTCTTTTCTTTTCATAATACAACAAACAAAGAAGCTCGTCTTCTTGTTGTCAAGAGGCCGCCATCTTGTTTTCTTGTTGGTTTTAGACACCTGATTGTATAGAAACACGCGTGCGTCTGTGTGGTACTTTTACTTCAGTAAAGTATCTGATTACTTCTTCCACCACTGAAAGTCACACGGTAACACAGACACACTAACAGATGGAGGCAGTGGTATTCTAGCAGCTGCTGTGTTCTGCTCAGTTAAATTCCTGTTTTTGTCAATGGAGTCTGGTGGTGATGTTTCTGACAGGAAACGAACCCAAACAAACAGCCAGATTCATAAAGAATTATCTTCAGACAGAAGGAGGAGGAGGAGGAGGAGGAGTCCTGCAGTAGAAGGTCTGGTGCTGGTTCGGAGTTGGTTCAACTTACAAACCCTTTAAGAACTGGTTTTCTTAACCACCAAAACTATCACAGCAATAACAATGGTGGACAATAATCGAGATCTTGGTTGTAGACCAGCGAAGTGTTGGTGCCGCTCTCCAAACAGTTTCCTGGAAGTTCGCAGAGAAATAAAAACTGATCATCCCTCAGTTGATCGGGTGACAGTTTTCAGTTTTAACGCATTAACACAAAGCACTTTCCTGCCTTTTTGAATGAGATGTCCAAACTGAACCGTTGTGTTTTTCTGTGACTCCGCTGACAGTTTGTGTTTGGACGTCTCAGACACAAATCCCTACACGTCTGACTTTATTTTATGATTTCTGTTTTCCTTTGTGTCTTTGCCTTAAAACAGATAAAGACGATGATGACAAAGCTACTTTTTATCCACCTGCTCATCCTTTTGTTTTTCACTCTCCCTACTTTACATTTAAATAGACAGGAATAGAAAATATGCAGGATTGTGTGGCATTGTGCCGACACCGCGAAGTCAATTATTCCTGCAGATAACAAACCACATATTGTCGTGTTTTTAGGAATAACTTTGTGTCTGAAAACACAGAGGCAGGGAGGAAACCTGCAGGAAGTGCAGATTCTAATCTTTGAATCGATGCTGAACTGAAGGATGTGGATGGAGCGCAGCACAAAGAAAAATAAGTGTGAATGTGTGTGTGCTGAAATCTAATGATGTCATTTATTATAACAGGTCGGAGCTGAGGAGGTAAACAAAGAGCTAAATCACTGAAATGAGCTCAAACTGCATCAGAGCTGAGATACACAGCTGATTTACTTCACTAATGTTGATGCTTTTCTTTTACTTCTGTTCTTTATAAACCTGTGTGTTCATGTGTCTCCGTCTCCTGCTGAAACTCCTCTGGTTTCCATTTGGTTTTCATGTGTGTCAGAGTTATTTACTGTGGAACATAAAGGCCTCTGTGAGCTTTAAATGAAATCCTTGTCGGATTGTCTCACAGCATCTGGCGGCAGAATCAGACATGAACGCTGCAACAACCCCACCTGTAAATTTTTCACAGCTCTGTCTGTAAAAGATCCTGTTCTCTTAATATTTTACTCAGTCATCAGGTAAACGTCTGCCTGTCTGGATGGTTTTACTTTTATAACAGTGGTTTGTCTGACGTACTGTATTAACAACCTCCCAGCTCACTAGTACTCCCTAGAAAAAGCTTATATATTTACACTGCCTGGCCAAGAAAAAGTCACACACTCTGGTTTTCCGTTGGACTATCTTTAGCTTTGATTGCAACACAAATTCGATGTGGCATTGTTTCAATAAACTTATTTAAGTGTCATTTAAACTCAACATAATCAATAAGATGTTAAAAAAAATCTTTGTGTTAAGTGTGTGAATTAAGTTATCCTTTGATAAGATTATTATAAGTGTGGAAAGTACCTTAAAACAAAAGTATTAGCAGTTTGCGTTGCTAAAAGCTAAAGATTGTGAAGAACATGAGGAGATTACAACAAGTCCTCCAACTCACGCGACCACATTGACTGTTTGTTCCTACACTTAAACATAACTAAGACCGTTTCCTAAAGCAGTGCCCCTACTGGTGGCAGGATGTATTGCGGCGTGACAGCATGCGACAGGCGTACCGGACCTTTGTCGTCATGGTAACAGTAATAAACATGCGGTTAACGTTACTGAACGTCTCTGTTTGGTTAGATTTAGACATAAAAATAAACCTGGTTAGGTTTAGGAAAAGATGGTGGTTTTGGTTAAAATCGCTTTGCAAAGAAACAACAACAACTGTGACGCTCTAAATGGGAACCGAACCCAGGTCTCCAGCGTGAGCGTCCTGCACTTGTTTGATCCATTCGTGCACCGCAACCACCTCCTAGCACGGACTTTGTCGCCATTTATACTACATGTACTTAATAGATGTTGCATCATGTACATGCACCTGTTTTTATGTGCGCAAGTTTTGAGATTAATTAAACACCAAAAGTTTTGTCTTGGTTTTCTATCAGAGATTGAATTCTGTTCTATGTTCTAATCAGTTTCAATATTTGAGACTGTTCTCCTGTAAAAAAAATGACCACATACATCACTCATGCAGCACCTTATAACGACCCACAGTTACGGCTTCTTGTTAAGCGACATCTAGTGGCCGCAGTAATTATGACATGTATGAAGTAAAAGTCATAGATTAAGAGGAGGTTTAGTCAATGATGCACAGGAGACCTCAGTTCCTGACCAAACACAGACTGTTCTATAACGTTAACTCTGTTTATTATCGTTAGCATGACGCTGCTGACTCGCTCCTGTGGGTCGTACCTGAGGGAAGGAACAAGCGACCTGTACGGTGATTTAGGTCAGAGGACTGGTTGGAATATTTGTATCAGAGAGTCTGAATGTGCTGAATTCACTGTGGACCAGCAGTGTGTACATGTGTTTGTGTGTATGTCAGATGTATAAGAAACCAACACTTCCAAACTATTAATTATGCATGAACACACACCCAGTAATTAACATGCAAACATGTGACCATATGTTCACAAACTGAAGGAAACCGTCGCAGGAAGACAAACCTCACATGTGAGGCAGATGTTTGATGTGAAGTGTTACTGATGTGTGCAGCATCAGCACAATCTGAAACTGGGTTATAGAGCTCAGATGCCAAACGTATGAAAGATGCAGAAGGACAGAAAAAACCCACAGAAACGTCCTGTTAGCACGTCTCTAATATGTTTGTAGATGTGAGTTTGAGACGTTTATTGTGGAGATACAGAACGTCTGGACATGGATTTGAAAAGTAAATATGTTTCAGGGTTTCAACGAGACTTTTACAAACCATCACGAATAAAATTTAGGACTGATTTCAGGTCAACGCTGGTAAAGAATAGAAAGGGAACATCAGCACAGACAGTCCTGTAACCTCTGACCAGTTCAAACCACGTAACGTACACCGTCATGTCCTTTCTGCACTAAAACGTTTCAGCAATACTGGGATAAGGAAATGCAACTCGGAACAGTTCGCCTCTGTTTTCATTGCTGTTATTATTTGACTGATGTTTTGATACTGTGTGTAAAATCCAGAGCACCTCTGCTGATATGGATCCAAAAGCTGTCCTGTGGTCTCTTACCGTTAGACTGGATCGTGCTTCACAACACGGAGTAAAGACCTGTGTTTTCAGACTTTTAGCTGCAGTTTTATGCTTTTCTTTTATGTCGAGTGTCACAACTTCAGCGTCTTCTCCCGTTGTTTTTAACCAAACTTCAAATTCTTCATTCTCGAGCCAGAGGACTCGCTAAACTTGCACGTACCCGTGCTGATGTAAAATCAAATAAAAGCAGCCAACCTGAACCACCACGTTACTTCTCAAACCGTCCAGCTTGGTTGTCGGCTGTCAGTTCCACTTTTCTCTCATTTGTAGTTTTATTACAGAAAGAACTACAAAATGGAACCAATATACACTGAGATCAGAGAATTTTGTGCCACCAAAACATCTTTTAAGGCCTTTTTAAATTTTAGCATTTTAAAGATTTTTAAGGCCTTAAATTCTGTTTTTTTAGTTTTAGATTATTAAGACTTTAAAGCCTTAAAACTAAAACTTTTAAATTGTAGACTTTTAAAAAGATTTTTTAAGGCCTTAAATTCAGATTTTTAAATTTTAGACTTTTGAGACTTTTTAAGACTTTGCTGAAACCCAGTGTTTGTAAAAAAAAAAAAAAAAAAAAAAAAAAAAAACACCAGGTGGATTCCAGTCAAGTTCAGGACACATATCAAGACTAATTAAAACAAACAGGAAACACCTGAACAGCTGCAGGGTCTGAACACGTCTGTAGATGAAAGATTTCCCCTTCCGATTTTCAATAAATCTGCTTTATCATTTTATAATGTGCAAATAAAATGATTTTGACCCTCTCGTCTCAGCAGTAAACCTCCCTGACTCTTCCTCTTCTCTCTCTTTCTCTGACACTTTGTCCATTTCTCTTCTACATATTCTTAAAAAAAAACAACCCTGCTTTCATTTCCAATCTGCCTCCTTTTCAAAAGGCTAAAGAGCGCTTCAAAGTCAACTGAGAAGATTGAAAATGGAGCTCTTCGTTCACAGTCCCTGCTGCCTTTTCACTCTCCATCAAATATAAAAGACAGATGAAAAAGAGATATTATTAAGGACATGAAAGATTGAAGAGCGGTGTCAGGGCTCAGGAGGACAGAAAAAGAGAGCGAGAAAAAAAAAGATGGCGCAATGTCAGCTTTGTTGGTGAAGGACGATTAAGAATATTCCATAAAAAATTACAGCATTAGCACATTTATCAGGCCGTATCTCCTGTGTGTAATATTTCTCATTTTGTCAACTGAGGGCCGAGGTTACTATCACTGAAATGCTTTTTGTAATAACTTTCATTACTCATCGTTATTCGAGGGTCGATGTCACCTCCATAAAAGAATAAATCCACTCATATTATCTGATGAGCCTCATAAAAAGGAGAAAGAATTCAGAGCAAAACTTCATTCACAAAACGATACTTTTGTCAACTTGAAATTGAGCTGACATTGTTTTGTTTGTCATTTTAATTATTTTATTATTGATTATTTTCATTATGTTTTGTATTAAATGAGTTAATCTGAATGAAATAAATGTTTAAAAGCTCCAGTCAGAGCTTCACATTCTGCTGCTGTGGAGCTGATGCAGAAATTTGAATCAATTCACTCTTAGATTTTGATTCATCTCACTTTCTATTTTTTAAACAAACAAACGGGCTGTAGAGACACAATGAAGAAGGCAATGGTGGAGACGACGATCGTAGGAGAAATAAAGCGTCCTGTCAGACTGAGGCAGACTAAAAAACAAGTCATTTATTTTAACCAAAAACAAGTGAAGAACCACAAACTCGTGGTTCAGGAGGAGCAGGAGAAACTCCAATAAAACAAACTGCAGGATGGGAAACAACATAACACTGAAGGGCAAAGACGTTATATACACAGCAGCTAACGAGCTAATGAAACACAGGTGAGACAGGAAACAGGCAGGCAGGAAGTAAGAGCAGAAACAAACCAGGAATAATTTCCAAAATAAAACAGGAAGTGAGCGAGACAAACACATGAAAAGGAAATACCAAAATAAAACAAGATCTGAAAACAATGACGTGATGAGGAGGAGTGATTGATCTGTTCATCTCTAATCAGGGTGAAGGTGAAGAGTGTCAGCTGCAAGATGCAACCTCCCACAATCCTGCTCTAATTAGACCAGAGAAGAAGAGTTTATTCCTGATCAAAATCAGTTTATTTCAATGATGACCTTTGACCTGAGAGTTTGTGTTGTTGTCCAAGACGGAGACGACAGCTGAGAGAGGAAGAGGAGGAGGACAGATAAGGAAAGGAGAGGAGGAGGGGAGGAGGCGTATCCTGGTTTTACAGCCTGCCGTAAATCTCTCCATTAAGTCGCCCTTTATCGGCTGATAAAATTTATAGGAGACAAAAAGGGGGAGGAAGAGGGGGGAGTGAAAACGAAAGGAGAGGAAAAGGAAAAAGATGAGGAGCGAGCAAGAGAATATTATATTTGATTATGTTGTGAGACTGTAGAAGAATAATCTCAGTAAATTGAGTTTTCTTTGTTTAATTCCTCTTTTATTGCAGTTTTTCTACTTTACTTCCTGTTTCATTGTTTAATTTGATTCTAATTTAAATTCAAACTGGTTTATTCTGTTTCCTGTGTGGACGACGCTCCAGCTGCTTTTCACTGTGTTGTCTAATGACAAGAAGACTAATATCCACAGCCAGCAGCTGGTTAGCTTAGCATAAAGACTGGAAACACAGGGAAACAGTTAGCTTAGCATAAAGACTGGAAACACAGGGAAACAGTTAGCTTAGCATAAAGACTGGAAACATAGGGAAACAGCTTGGTAAAATAACAACATGACTTCCTCTTGATGATTTTTCTTGAAATTTCACTCACAGCATTTTTGTCATTAATATTCAAATTTATTCTTCACATTTTTCTTTAAATATTGTGTCAGTTTTTTCTCTAACAGGAAAAAAAGAAAAAGACGGAGGATTACTCATCAATTTTCTAAACTGACCTGACTTCATTTCCTCCTCTGTTCCTCACTGTTTTCATTTTCTCTGTGTGCTGTTTAATGTTTTCTGTAGAAGCAGACAGACAGGAAGACAGACAGGCAGCTAGGAGGACAGACAGACAGACAGGAGGACAGACAGACAGGAGGACAGACAGACAGACAGGAGGACAGACAGGCAGACAGACAGGAGGACAGACAGACGGGCGTCTCGCAGCCTCGTCTGCGAGCTGTAATTGGTTTGTCGCCTCGTCAAGTTGCTGCTTGACACTCAGTGTAATGGACAGAGACATTCAATTTACACAAAACACAAGGTGAATGTCAATTAACTGCAGGACTGAGAGAGAGGGAGGAGGGGGAGAGAGAGAGGGAGGAGGGGGAGAGAGAGAGCGTGGAGGAGGGGGAGAGAGAGAGGGAGGAGGAAAGAGGAGAAAATGTGGGATAAAAAGAAAAGAGAGATGGAAGAAAGAAAAAGGACAACCAAGGAAAAAGAGGGAGAGAGATGAAGATGAGATGAAGACAAACAGAGAGCGTGGAGGAGGAGAGAGAGAGAGAGGTGAGATAAAGAAAGAGAAAGAAAATGGCGGAGGAAACATAAAGAAGATGATTTTTCTCTAGCTCCATCCTCAGGACAAACTTCAGCTGATCCTGAACCGACAGCCCTGTAGTTAAAGTCCGTTCTCACAGGTCTTCAGGTGTGTGAGTGTGGATGGAGAATATTTCTGGATGGAGGATGGATGGAGATCACACGGACTCCAGACCTGAGGAATCCTCCTTCTCAGACAATGATCATCAATGATCCTACAACCATCAGTGAGAGAAACAAAGACTCAGAGGAGACGGAGAGAGAGAGTCGTCCGTCCTTCCTGGAGGTCGTGTCGGGTTCGTAGGTTTGAATTACACGGCGGCTGCATTCAGCAGACTCTCCCTTTAACTCCGCCGGGACGCTCACATGTCTGATCGATGAGGCAGGGCTTCCCCTCAGCCTCCTCTGACAGAGACAGGCTGCACAGAAAACTACAAACACACTGAAATCTGGAGACGCTGCTCAGGTGTTTGGTCTCAGACGGATCGATGTAAATCTGAAACTCTGCAGCAGCTCAGAGATTCACCGGGGTTTGATTACAGACGGATCTGATCCAGACTCTGTCCTGATCCAGACTCTGACCTCTGATCCAGACTCTGTCCTGATCCAGACTCTGACCTCTGATCCAGACTCTGACCTGATCCAGACTCTGACCTCTGATCCAATGAAATTCACATTGTCGCAGCAGCAAAAGTAGAAATCAGCATCAATAAGGAAGCAATAAATATCAGTAAATACAAAACAAGATACACGATATGTACAATATAAACAGGACTATATACACAGTAAAAGATTGGATTTGAATACTGATGTTGTAAAGGTGGACTGGTGAGTAGATGGGTTTTCATGTTAACGTCCCCGACAACCTCTGTAGTCTCATTTAGACACTCGTTAGCAACCGCCTTTTTTAAGACACGTAAAAGCTTCAAACATCAGGAGTGGGGGATTTACTGACCCATTTTATGTCGGAGAATAAAACCTGAAAATGTCTTGAGCTTGTGTTAAAACCACAGACCTTATTTCAGACATTTAACCAGAAACACTTTGACCCTGGGGGACGAGGGAACAGGAAGTGCTAACATGCTAACATGCTAACTGACTTCCTGGTTTTAGGACTGTTTTATTCTGTGTCAAAGTCCATCAATCCACCCCAACATCTTCTGGACATGAAAGTTGTCGCTCGTTATACTACGCCACCTGACTTCCCCCTTCGCTTCTGTCATAATTATTCCTACCACTAGAGGTCGCCTTGCGATAAAACCTAACTATAGGTCGTAATAAGTATTTAATGTTGTTTTAAGTGTTTCCAGTGATCTGAAGTTCGCCCTGCAGTGTAGGTTCGGTGAGTGACCCTAAAGAGAACCAGAAAACTCACTAACCTGTTTCATAGACTCATTGATCTCTAACTAACCACTGAAAATGACGCCGACACAAAGATCCAGCGACAGACTCTTTTACCAAACAGAAACCAGAACAAACAGAAACAGATGGAGGAACAGTAGGGAGGAGAATGAAAGAGGAGGAGGAGGCCTGGAGGAGCATCTCTGGTCCCCCCTCAGCTCCGTCTCATAACACAAACACAGAAATCTAATTACTGCGCTGTTTGTTCTGGAGCTGCAGACAGACAATAAAAAGCTTAAATTACCTTCCTCATTAACCGGGGAAATGAGACAGACAGAGAAACAACTCCGACAAAGAAAAAAAAGAAATAAAATGACGACGCAAACAAAAGAAAAAAAAACATTTTGTTGCTCATTTGCTGTTTTTTTTCTAATGAGCGTCTTTGTGAAGGAAATTAAAGCAACAGATGAACAGAAATTGTCTTTGATGAAAAACGTGTTGGAGCTTTGTCATCGTATCTGCAGAGAGTTATTATTATTATTATTATTATTATTATTATTATTCACCTCCTTTCATAAACAAGCATTGGATTCATCTCTGCTGCTGATTGCAGACACTGGATTTATTCTGTGTAAATATACAAACGCTCACACAGCAACAATGAAGCTCCTGAATCCTGGATTCCATTAATGATATTGATTTATAGAAACTTAATTTAATCAGGAGGTCATGTTGAGATTAGGATCTCATTTACACGTGAAACCTGAGGACAGAAGAGTCAAAGAGCAAAAGAACAGAGAAATGAGAACAGCAGAAGCCGATGATATAACAGAATAGTAGAATATCTTGGGCACAGGAGTGATGATATGTGAGGAGATAACAGGACCTGAAAACTGAGCTGCTTCTTTAACTGAAACTGTCAGTGTAGGATTTCAAAGTAAATTCATCATTGATCCAAATGCCCAGTTATTTACAGTGGGGAACGTTCTCCGTTGGGAGACCATCCAAGGTGCAGATTTTTAGCCTCCATTTCCTTAGCTCATGCATTTTGTTTTGTCTGCATTTAAAACAAGTTTAAGATTCAGAAAGGTGTGCTGTGAGGAATTAATGAACAGCTGCAGATTGTCGATGGCTGAGTGGACAAAGGTATAAAATGGTGTCATCTGCATAAAAGTGTAAGTTACATGCATGAAGTGACCTCTCTGTGTCATTAATGAAGATGGTGAATAATTTCCAGCGTTGGACTGGGTTGGATTTTGACAACGGTGGGGACATAAAAGTCGTTTTTATTTACAGATGTTGTAACCAACACACTCTATCACCCGAGACCTGAGCCTGATCACCAAACACAGAAACACCCACTGGACTCGTCCCATATTAAAGAATAAAATGTTCTGTCCCTCACTGGATCAATGATGTAATTTGTGCAGTATTTTTTTTTTTTTTCATGCAGATGTTAGAAAATCAGAGCTTCTGTCAGCCAGATGTAGCTGCAGCCTCTCACACGTTGGCAAAGAAAGAGCTGTTAGAGACTCTGGACAGTTCAGTCACTGGATTTTGGTTAATATATCAATAACAGCCACTGGATTCTTTTGTAGTATTGATTAAAGCCATTGTTACATTATAAAGTAGCAGAGTGAGATTTATTCTCTTCATTAATTTACCATCAACGCTGAGTAGAAAAGATGCAGATATAAAACTAAATATTCAGCTCTGAGTTTCCTGCAGTATCAGGGATTATAAAGAGTGTGTGCTCCTCAGTCAGAGCTTCAGGAAACCGTCCGTATGATTGACAGTTAAACAGAGATTTCACCACCGGAGGTCACGACTTCTGAGATTCCTCTGGAGTCATTAAACCAGTCGCTTCACTGAAAATCCTCCAGAAAAGTCGACTCTGCCCTTTTTACTGACGACTGACACGACTTCTCCACATTTCATCTCCAGCCACGAGACGATGAGCTGAGACGCTCCTGCCGGTGGCAAAACAGGATTTCAGCCACAACCAGGCATCACTAAACATCAACCAGAAACACAGCCCTGCCTCCGTCCTGGGTCCAGTCTTGGCAGACGTCCATCATGCATTATTGAAATGTCTGGGAGGAGAACAGTCTGACAAATGTAATGAAATTAATGTAACACACATCCATTGTTTTACCTCTGGTTTCTTGGCTCTGCTTCAGAAACCAGTTCCTGAAACCACATTTGGCCTGAGCCCAGGTTCAGGTATCTGACTGATTCTCTGGTGCCTAGCCCATATGGTCCCACGAGACACTTAATAACTTTGACGGCCTCTGTCTCAGCTAACTAACTTTTTCTGAGGTCAAAACACAGACAGCAATAAAATACAAAACAAAGTTCATCCTCAGCAGCCTCTAAGTTACAACGACCAGTGATGCAGCTCCAGTTAGAATAGACTAGAAAAGGCTTTTATTGTCACTGTACAGTTAAGTACAACGAAATTGTGGGTTCTCTGTAGATTTAATTTCATATATGGTTCTGTACAGTTGTCATCTTTAATCTGAACATAATCTTTAAACCTTGGCTTCATATGAATTTCTTGTTTCCAGTCTTATCAACAAAACTGTCTCGACCTGCCCAAGGACATCTTTCATCTGACAACTGAACGAGGTGATTCCACAGCCTCAGCAGCTCGTTCAGATGTGAATTTATGGACACCAACAAAGACGTGTACTCGGCGGTCAGGAGCAGGGCTCTGTCTTCTTCTCTTTAAACAGAACGTCGGGCGATTTAAACCCTCTCTGCTTTGACCAGATGTTGGTGCAGCAGCTGTTTCTCTCAATGGACAGATAAACTCCAAAACAAACAGTGGACGTAAATACAGATCTGTTTACATCAGGACGCGTTCACATGTGCAGTCCAGTCCTCATACGATCTGCACACGCTCGTAAAAACCTGAGCTGCACAGCGAGGACGTGGCTGCTCCGACACTCACAGCTCTGCACAGGTGGAGGATTTAATATGAAGTCAGTTACAGGAGTCACAACACGAAGAGGTGAAGACAAACTGGAGCAGGTGTAGGAAATGTCTCACCTGTGCTCCTTTTAAAATTCAATTAAAGGGAATAGTTTCTCTCTGGTAGAGGCAGAGAAGGTCGACACCTCTCTCTGTCTGTACAGTAAATATGAATCTGCAGCTTCATATTTATTCAATCCATAAAAATACCAAACAGTAGTTCACTGTTTTATTGGGAGCTTTATGTACCAGACTGTTTCTTGGCTCTGATAAAACTGTTTAAAAATAAAACAGATAATTCATGACTTACATTAATGACAGGATTTCTGCAGCTGTGAGCGACAGCGACTTTTAATTAAACCACTTTAGTTTTAATGTATTTGCAGAACTTTAAATGACTCCTGTGTTGTAGATGAGTTTCCCTGTAACGGCTGGAAAACAAACTTATTGTGCGTTTGTTTCCCACAGTGTGAGTCTGCAGCTCCGATGTTTCAGAGCTGACGAGGACACTCAGATAACCACAGATATCTCTATTCTATTCCCATCTATCCACTTCAATCTCTTATGAAACTCCAGCTCTAACACATGAGACAGAGCCAGCTGATGGAAATCTCAGCTTCATGAGTGGATTCTCTTTTTTCTCTTTGTGATCCTCCTCTCTGCTGCTGCTAGTATTTCACATGTGGAAGAAACAACACAAAGCTTTTATTCCACTTCTGTGAGTAAAAATAACTCTCAGCATCCTCTCAGCTGCACTCAGTGTTTATATCTGTGTGTGTTTTGGTCCTGACCCTGTTGTTTGAAACTGTTTTCTGTCTCTGAGTGTGTGTGTGTCAACACAGGAGCGTGAAATATAAGTTTTAATACACACAACACTCCCCTCAGTGTGTGTACATACGTCAGGGTGTAGTATATGTGATAATAAAGCCTCCGTCACTTCGATCTGATTAAATCTGCACTAGAGTCTGTTAGAGACCAGTTACTGTTCAGGAGGGATGTTTATTGATTAGAAAGAGTTTTAGGAATTAAAGAAACATAACTATCGTCTGCTCCTGTTGTTTCTGGTGACTCGGCTGTTGATAAAGTCCAAACAGTCAGTGTGTGACTGTGATTGGATAAGAGAGGCTGATGTGTGAGGTAAACAAGTTAATTATTAATCCCTGTGATGAATAATGCAAACACACTCCGTCTTCTTTTGTCAGCTGCCGGAAAACTAAGTCATATTTCAGTCTTTGTGCGGCTGAACAGTGAAGATTCAGATTTCAAAACAGCTTCAGAGACGTTTCCTTCACCACGGAGAGTCTATGTCAGGAGAGAATACCTCAGTTTAATGTGTGTACTCTGTAATCCAACAATGTCATGCTAATGTTAGCATGCTAACATGTTCACAGTGACGATGCTAACACGCAGGATGTTAGCAGAACACGGTTCTCAGAAAAACAACCAAAGAGCTCAACTCAGGAGGCAGAGGGAAGAGAGACGAGTCTTTACTGTGAAAAACAAGGATCCAAAAATCAAAGCAGACAAAGTTCAGAGGCTCGAGACGAGGAAAAACCCAGGGAAGGTCAGAACCAGGATCAATACAGGAAGGTAAAGAACAGAGCACTGGAAAGGCTCTGATGCACAAAGACAACCACAAAGAGACATAAAACAACCACAAAGAGACACAAGACAACCACAAGAAGATGCAAAACAACTAAAAGGAAAAACAAAACAACCATAAATTAATGCGAAACAACCATAAGACCCAGTTAAAAATAACAGGGTTAATTGGTGTTTAGTTGCAGGACATGTTGATGCAGCGAGTTAAAGTCTTTTAAAGTTCCTCACTTCCCAAACTTTTCCTTTCGTCACATTAAAGAGCAGCAGAAAGGTCCTGCTGTTCAGTTGTCAGCTGTTTGACCTTTCTTTAAACTCCGTCAGCTTCCTGATGACGCTTTGAAAACTGAAATCAAAGTGCTGGTTGTCAGAGCTCTTTTCACTCCAACACTTGCTGCTAATTGGCATTCAGGTTAACATGACTCCCCTGTGTCGCTGCCTTTGTGTTGTCATCACACTTCATCAGCGTTGAAGTGGTTTTATTAGTCCTCACCCCCCTGCTGTACTTCACTTCACCTCTCACTGCTTCAGACACTTGAACAGGCCGATCTGCTTCTATGGTCAGTTATCATAAAGTTGAAAATTCTTTCAGTGAACTTTTCTGTCATCTCCGGCTGTTTTTAAAGCTTCACTTTAAAACAGCAGCTGCTTATCGTCGTGTTTTTTAACAGCAGCTGACCAGAGGGTCGTGAGCAGCAGAAGTCTTCCTCTGGTGGGACGTTTGGGTCAATGTGAGGCCTGGGATTGTCCCGCCGGAGCAAAGACATATGCCGGCTCAATAAAAACAGAGTTTGTGCAGCAGGACGGGGCAGCAGCTGAGCAGGAGGGGAGATGTTTTATGTAAAAATCCACCTGGAAACACCTGAAGAGCAGATGTTTCCACTACAAAACCCTTCAGACCTGAATGTGAATGTTTCCGTTTCCTCTGCTCCAGATGCTCTTTCAGCAAAATTCAAAAGGAATGAGATTTAAGCTGAAGAGATGGTTAGTGTTGATGATATTCAACATATTGGAGCAGGTTTCAGACATGAAGCTGTGATGGAGCTGATGATGCTGAGTCTTTATCAAACATTATCTGGTGCCATCAACTGAAAATACACGATTTACTACTTCTCCTGTTTTTTCTGTCAGTGTGGAACGAACGTCTAAACTGCTGTTTAATATTCAGCACATCATCAAGCTCACACTGCATCCGAATCTATTTCTATTCATCTGTCTCCCTCTGTTCATCCATCATTATCCGTCATTTCACTGTCAGCAACTTTTTGCAGGAGACTTTCTGCTGCACACGAAGAAAAAGAGAAAGAAAAGAGATCCCGTTCTCCTCCTCAGCGGTGAGTCAGGACCAAACTCCTGCTTCTATTTCTGACTCCGTCTCTCCGCAGAGACACAATAAAAAGTGACTCATGTATGATTCACGGCACCGGTGATCGAGGTGTTTGCCGGTATTCGTCCTGGAACACAAATAGCGTTCAAGTGCATCCTGGGAGAAATAAAAACACACGAACTTGGATGTTTGTTCTGATGTGGGTTCAGTGCAGCTCATTAAAGGTTCCTGCTGCGTGAAGGAAACATCAGAATCATCATAAAACTGCTGCTGTTGTTTTTTTATTTATCACCTTTTAACTGCTGAATGTTTCAGTCGTTTCTAACGTACCATCAGAAAACAACATCAGAGGGTTCAACAGACTGAAGAGATGGAACGATACAACTCAGTGATCTCTGTGGATCGACAGATGATCCGAGGAGAAGTGTTCATTTTTAAAACATGTTCAGACTTCATTCAATTCAATTCATTTAGTTCAGGTTTAAAAACATGAAGTTATTCAGACACTTGATTTTCTAGAGGAAACTTGAGTCGACAGCTGAGAACAGATGAAAACATCACCGTAAACACATGAAGAAAATCTAATAAATAGTCTGTTGTGTGACGTATTAAATATTTTGACAACTGAAAGGATAAAACTGATATTTTGGAACAAAACAGAGGACGGAAATCTTGATCAAGAACAGTGAATCAGTACCAGGCTTCCATTGAGAAAAACAGGGATTTAACCAGGAGCTGCTGGAATACCACTGCCTCCATCTGTTTGTGTTACTGTGTGACTTTTAGTGTTGGAAGAAGTAATCAGATACTTTGCACTGGTAAAAGTACCACGCAGTAACTAACACACTAACAGACCAAGGCAGCTGTGTTTCAGCAGCTCCTGTGTTCTGCTCGGTTAAATTCCTGTTTTTGTCAATGGAGTCTGGTTATGATATATAGAACTGTTTTTTTTTTTTAAAAAAAAAAGATAAGTCAGATAATTATAACAATAATCTGAGTCTGTCAGTGAAAAAACAAACCACTTTAGTCGACGGACTTTGACGTGTTTATTTACACTGCAGCAGCTGTTCGTGGTGTCCAACCAAAGACTTTTGTCCCTTTCAATTATTTACACCCAAAACCACGACCCAGGTTCAGAATGTCTTGTCTTGGGACTGAACATTTTCAGAGTATTTCTAAATCAACTTGAACACCCGTTTGTGTTTTATTAGAAGCAGTTTTGGAGATGAAATGCTGGTTTGATCTGCAGGAAGGCTCTGAATGTTTTATCACGTTTCAACACTAAGAGTTTGGTCGTCCAGCAGAATGAATTCTTTGCTTTGTTTCCGTCTGGAGAGAGTTTCATGAATCAAGCAAACTCCTTTTCACAATGCTTCTGCACACGTCCTTGAAACTCTCACATTTCTTAAATCAACCAGGGCTGTTTATGTGACTCTCTTCTCTTTACAACATGTCGCACAACGTTCAGGTAAGATGAACCTAAACAGCTCATGACAGGAAAGACTCTGGTTTGTCCAAATGTTCCTTCTCTCAACAGAAACATCAATGCAGGATGAATATAACTGTGGCAGCAGCCCCTTAAATAACCTCCTGATGAGGACCCTCCACAGGTGTGGGCTCAGCAGGAGTCAGCTGATGTCATCACAGACAGGTGTGCAGAGAGAGAGAGAGAAACACAGCAGGTACACAGCATTTATGCCAAGAGTGTTTTCATGTCAGGTTTGATTTTAGAAGACATGAGAGAGCACACATGATGACAGATAATGACAGATTTCTCACTTGTGTTCTTATAGTGTGTGATGTGCAGAGAGAAGACCAACACAGCCACACCACACACTGACATATTCACCACCAACAACCAGAGTCACAACTCCACATCTGACCACGTCAGAGGAAACAAACATGGAGGACGACAACAACTCTTGTTTGTTGTGCTTCCGTCTTCAGTCAGCTGCTTCCTGATTGTCTGTCGTTCCATTCACGTGACAATCCACAGAGAGCGTGCTCGGCTCTCCTCGGTGAGTCTGAAGTGAAGTGAAATCACTGAAAGGAGCTGAAGCGTCACTGAAGCTGAAATAAACTGATGAAGCAATTAAAAGAGAAAAGAAAATTATAATCAGATCATTTACATTTATATTGTTTTGTCTGTTTACAGTGAAACTTTGTCTCTGGATTATGAGTCAATATAAATATTATTGTGACCAAATATTTGTTCACATACTAATATGTGTGTTTTGTCTGTGTGTGTTTCGTTGAGTCAAGTTTCTTCGTGTTGTTGTTAATGTGTGTGAACAGAAACCTGCTGTGTGTCTGTGTTTGTGCAGCTTTTAATAGTTAAAGGATCAACTGTCACATTTATAACAAGTTCTGTGTGTGTGTGTGTGTGTGTGTGTGTGTGTGTGTGTGTGTGTGTGTGCGTCCTGGCTGTGCCTGATGTTTTCCACCTTCACACACTCAATTATTCAGCAGTGTATTGTTGGGTTCAGCTACAGTGGAGCAGCTGTCATAGACCACTGAGTGTGTGTGTGTGTGTGTGTGTGTGTGTGTGTGTGTTTCCTGTTGTCGTGATATAAAAAGAACTGAAGTTTTTCTTCCATTGGAATCTAAAGTAACTTCGTTCCTGACAGAAAACTGCAAAAAAAATTTTCATTGAAAATGAATGAGAAGTTGTTGCGAAAACAATCAAACCCACGCCTCTTTGAGGCCACATGATTTCGTCATACGTTCACATAGAAACATGGTTGAAACTGTAAACAGGTCACAAGACTTGAGACTTTTTAGGGTTAAATCTTCATGTTGATAGATGTTATAGTTTTTATAAAATCACAATTTAAGTTTTATGTTTTTATTTTACCGTCTCAGAGTTTATAATGGGTGTGTATTGCATGGAATGTTCAGGGTTAGAGTGTGTGACAACACAGAACTCCTTTGTTCAAAAAACCATGACAAATATCATTTCATTTTATGCTCTCATCTATTATTTTATTCAGATATTCCACTACTTTTGTGAAGCTACGACTTTGGTAAACCCATTTCAAGCAGCAAAACAAATCATGCACATGAGTAAAGGTAGGTTTTCACACACAAGATTTAGAAAGTTTTGAAACAAATTGGACAAAATTTTCAGCATTTGGGCCAAATTGTGTCTCTACACGTTGCTCTGGGACAAACAGAAGTGTGAGGATAAAGCTGAGATTGTTCTGAACATTTTGATATGAAACACTTTGGTATTATGTTCTAAACAAGAACCTGTGAGCCTGTTAATCCAGGAGGACCTGACTTCCTGCTGCAGACCTCTACATGAGAAGCAGCTTCACAATGAACCAACTCGAGTGTCGTTATTCCTGCGTGACTCCGCTTCATCTGGAACCCCATCAGGTTACACAATATGTGTGTGTGCTGCTGCGGCCTTTTGTAATTGTTGCCATGCTACAGTGTCGGGTGAACAGTTTGAGCTGATGTGTTTTCTCTTTTGGTGTTGACTGTTGTGTCACGTTTTCAGGAAAACTGACACTGATGCTTAAAGACAAAACCTTTTTTTCTCCTCTGCATCTGAAGGTAAAACTGAGCTGAGTTTAACTGTTCATTTAAATATAATGAACAATCTGTCAGCTTTACATGTTTACTGTAAGATGCGTCTGTAATGCAGCCTTTAGCCTGTAGGGGGCGCTAACTTTAGACTCTTGCTCTTCCTTCATATTATCTCTGTGTGTGTGTTCTCTGTCAGTGTATCCTCGTATTAATGGAGGTTCAGTGTAAAACGCCAACTCAGCAGAGCAGCAGCCAGACTCGTTTCAAACTAATTAGCTTCTAACGAACTAATGAGGTCATTAAGAAGGACGAGGAGGATAGACGGGTTCAGCTCACAACGTGGAGACGTTTACAGTTTGTTAATTATGTTCTGAATCTGAAAGCTCGTCATCGTCGTTCTTACGCATCGTTAATAAGGTTTCTCTGATGTCACTGTTCGCCAGCAGCTGATTGGTCACTTTATAAACGAATCAGAGTGAAGCAGAGATCAGAACAGACAAACCTGAAGATGTGAACTTAAAACGACAAACATCGAGAATCATCATTTTGTTCTTCGTCAGCCAAACCTTCAGAACATTAAAACCAGTGAAGGTCAAATCTGGATTTGAAAATTTGGCAAATTAAATTTAGAAAACATCAAATTTCCTGATATTCTCTATTTATCTTCTGTCTCCGTCTAACAGCTGCTGAAACAATTAAAAACACATCAGAGCTGCTCTGGCTGATGTTTTCCTTCATCACCATCAACACACACACACTGAAGTTTATCTTGACTCAACCTCATCTGTTGTGATAAATCTACTCCATTTATTCATATTGATCACTAAAGTCATCTCAGTACTTCAGGTGATCAGAGTGAAACCAACTATTAATTTGAAAGTTAACAATATAAAACATAAACACTGTCCTGTAGGTTGTAAATCAGAGGAAGCACCTGTGTAGATGTTGTGGTAAAGAGGGACAGACCGTGACCCAGAGCCTGGCGGAGCCTTCAAGATGCCTGGGAAAACACGACGCTCAGACACAGATAAAGATGAAGAAGCTCTGAAAAGACCCAGAACTGTTCAGGGTTCAAACCAAACTCAACACGGTTTGGTTCTTTAGAAAGAAGAAGACATGGAAGCCCAAAGAAGCCCAGACAGTTTTTATCTCCAGTAATTTTCGAGCTAACCTGAGACCCTGAAAAAGTTCCAGACACAGATCGTAGGCTCGTCCTGGTCCTGGTCCTGCTGCTCTGTGATTTCACACTCAGCTGTTCAGTTTTTATCAGAGTGAAGCAGCTTTCACCTTCAGAGACTCTGCTGGAGCTGAAACCTGCAGCCTGAGTGTGTTTGTGAGTTTGGTTTGAGACCACAGGCAAAACGATGCAAACCATCTGGACACAGCACAGTGTGATCACACTATATATTTCACACTCACACACAGTTTGAGGCCTCACAGGGTGAAATGATGTAAAAACCTGAGTGTGTTCTCAGCAGGAGGAGGAGGTGAACGTCGCTGACGGCCTGAACCTTCAGCTGAGTCAGAAAACTCTGAGTGAACCAGAACTACATCTGCAGCGTGACGCCCAAAAAACAGACAGAAAAATACAGTCTGCAGTCCTGCCAGCGCCACCTGGAGGCTGCAGTGTTCAATACACAAGTCCAACCCACAGAGCAGCAGCACAGCAGGAGTCTGACCAATCAGAGCTTCTCCTGGTGCAGGAACGAGTCCCAAAACCAGGAAGTGAGTTAGCATGTTAGCACTTCCTGTTCCCTCGTCCCAAAGTCAGTGTGTTTCTGGTTAAATGTCTGAAATAAGGTCTGTGGTTTTAACACAAGCTCAAGACATTTTCAGGTTTTATTCTCTGACATAAAATGGGTCAGTAAATCCCCCACTCCTGATGTTTGAAGCTTTTACGTGTCTTAAAAAAGGCGGTTGCTAACGAGTGTCTAAATGAGACTACAGAGGTTGTCGGGGACGTTAACATGAAAACCCATCTACTCACCAGTCCACCTTTACAGCCTCGTTGTGTTTCTACTCACGCTCTTTCTAACTATCACTAACTTTCTAAGAAGAAAGGCTTTTGTAGAAGAGCTCAGAGCTAAATGAAATGACTTAGTGGTGGAGACGATCCTGAAATCATAATCATTTTTACATTTAAATGCATCATTTAAATTTAATACAACTGATTAATTAACTTACTGATTGTAACGAAATAGTCTGTTGTCATCCCTCCCCCCCCTCTGCAACGAGAACAGATGGAAACCATCTGAGGAGGATGATTGGAGGTCAAAGATTTGCTGCCGTGGTAACCGTCTCTCAGGTAACACCATCCCTGCCTCCTTCCCTCCCTCTCTCCCTCTCTTCATCCTCTTTTCTTATTTCTTTTCTCCCCGTTTTCTTTCCTTCTCCCCCACTTAAACACCCGTCCCCATCCCCTCTCCATCCTCCCTTTTTTCTTCTTTTCTTCTTTCAAATGTTATTTTTAAAATGTGTATTAGTTTGTACACGGCTGCATTTGTATAAGTCATAGTTTGTATAAATTACCCAAAATTTCCAGTTAATTCCCACAAATTCCTGTTAACTCTCATTAATTCCAGCCCTTTGTAGCCCTACAAGGAAAATAACTCACGTTTCAATGACACTGTAAAATGGAACCAGGATGATTTAAATTTATATCATTTTAATTATTTATAACTGTCTTTTACATCACGTAACGATATAAACGACCACGTAAACAAGCACGATAAAGATCTGAATGTGAACATCACTCAGTGTAAATGTCCCTCTGGGTTCCTGCAGGTGTTTCAACTAAAACACTAAAATCTGATGCTGTTCATTTTATGTACAACAGGGGTGAAGACTAACTGACAGCTAATTGAAACATTAGTTAACAGCTCGTTTCATCCACGGCCATAAATCCATGATGAACAATACAGGGACAGTCAACACGATGAAGTCTCTGTCTGGTTACTAACACACTGAGCTGGTGTCTGGAGCAATAAAAGGATTCATCAGCCTGCTGGGAACTCATTTTAAAAATAAATAATAAAGAGAAAACACACAGTGGATCATAAATAATGGAGGATGTGAATATCTGGCTCCCATAACTGAGAGCTGGAGTTCAAACCGGTGCCATCAGGGATCTGTGAGAGAGATAGTGTAACAGCCTGAAACATAAAAACTCACAGTGTTTTCAGTCTTGAATGGGAATCATCCACAACTCAAACACGACACATTTAAATCCCAACATCAAAGTTTGTTTAAATATCTTCAGACTTCAGGATGAGGCCGGTTTTATTTCTGGACTGGGGGTGACTTTTGAAAAGCAGAAATCTGAGTAGCTGACTCAGTAATCGCTGATTCATGGTATTGATCCGGTGACTGAGGCAGAAAACACCACATTTATCAGCACCTGGTTAAAACTGACTGAACTGAAAACAACATCTCAGAGAACAGGAGGAAAAACTTCATGAGATAAAGTTGGAACATGAATATTTCAGGGATCAGAGCTGAAGTTACATTTAGCAAAAAATATTAAACATTCCGTTCAATAAAACAAATTACTGAAGTTATAAATTACAAGTGTTGAACAAAACTGTAGCTTCTGTGGAAAAGTGAACAAAGAACCAGTGAGTATTTGATGTGTCAGGTATATTAATCTAAACTGATGTGGCTTTGTAGGTTTAGCTAAATAACTCAATAGCTAATTTAAGTTAACCAAACCAAACTTGCCTAAATTAAGCTAAATACTAACTAACTAACTAATAAATAAAATGGCTGACTTAGGCTGAACTAAACAAATAAGCTAGCTAAATTGACCTAGTTAAACTAAAGTAAATGTTTTACCTAATTTAAGTCAACCAAACCAAGCAACTATGAAGTAGCTAAATTAAGTTAAATAAATTAGGCAGCTACAGTTAAGCTAAGTAAATGAGGAAACTAAGTTAAGCTAACAAAACTTAAATAACTTAATTATGATAGAAATTAGATGAGTAAATAAAATGGCTAAGTTGGGCTGAACTAAATGAGCTAGCTAAGCTAAATAAACAAAAATGAGCTAGCTAATTTAAGCTAAGTAACTAAATGAGAAATAGCTACGCTAACTAAACAAAATGAGCAAGCCGAAGTAAGCTAACTAAATAAATTTGCATAGGGTTACACTGACTGTATATTTAATTTTGGGGGGCCATTAGTTTGTTTTGAATACGGTACAGCGACACAGGCTGTGTAACTATTTACAAAGGATAAAACAGCTGGATGTTAGAAATTAGCCTAAACCTGAGCTGAGGTGTCTTCACTGTTTATATGTCATCAGGGTTTTCCTCAGGAGACACAGATGACATTATACACCTGTCTTCACAGACTGAGGACGAAACGTGAAGAGGAAACTGACTTTGACATGTAAAATAAATGGAAAGCTCCTTAATCTGAGTAAAAACTAAATGCAGCTGTTAGAGGATCTGATGTGTCCACATCAACCATCAGTTTAAAGAACATCTCAGCTGAATATTACATGTGACTCGTGTCAGACATGAGCCAGAATCCAAACATTACACTAAACCAGTCACATATTTATAAAATGGGGGAAAATGTGTGAGCAGTGTGAAGCAAACACAGGGGAGAGCAGTGCGACGCAGAGCTGCTGAATTCAACATAAGGGAAGTCAAACAGCTGCCGGCTACAGAAACATGCTCATAAATACAGACAGACATCCTCCAGCAAGCAGAAAGCTCCAGGCCATGAATTCCAGCGAGGGGGGGAAGAGGTTTGGAGCCGTGTTCACTACACTCATGTTTATTTTCATGGAGGCTAACAGAGGCTAAACCGGGTCAAAACCTCCTGTAACACCTCACACACCTTCACACCTTCACACCTGACTCTGACAGCTGCTTCACATCTACCTTTCCTCTTTAACGCAGAGAAAAATGTGAAATAAAACTGTTTCTTTCTGGAATAAATATGAGGAAATTTTGGTGTAGTCACTATTAGTTTTGTATGTAACCATATCTGAACTGTAAGTTCATCCACTGAAGATAAAATCAAATAAAAATCAACGTGTTGCTTGTCCAGCTCCTCTAGAACAACACATACTGCAGACATTTACTCTGTGTATGTAAATAATAAATAACAAAGGACAAATATTTATTTATGATACTGAGACTAAGTTATTGACTGATGATTCATCTACTAGCTCCAGTAACAACAAAAACAAAACAATGAACATATAAGTTGTTTGCCAGCTAATTTGCCATTCACACACTCTCTCACTCTACTGTGAACTTACTAATAATTATTTAGCAATCAAGCTAATACAGCCTCATCATGTCTCTTCTGACCAAATACTTAATTTTACCACAGACACTGAAAGCAAACTTTTGTGACAACTGTAGTGCTGTTAGCTAGCTAGCTACACCCGACCCACCAGAACAGCTCCATCTCTGGTTTCTGATGTTAGCAAGCCTAGCTAACTAGCTAGCTAATGGTGTGTTCCATTTACATCAGAGAGCGGAACTGGGAGTGACGTCACCTACGAGTTGACAGCGTTCCAGTTGAAGTCAGAAAAACATGGACGCTTGCAGGAAAGATTTATAGTTGCCCTTTCAGAGAATCAAAACAAATCTGCTCCACCTGAAGAACACCTCATTTGTTAGCGTTAGATTTTAATGCAAACACTTCAGAACATTCTTAAAAAGCTGTTCAAATTGTAAATGTAACATTAAACCATGAAGGTGAACTGATTGGAAATCTGACTTCAGGGGGCGTTCAGGTTCAAACTTTTGACTAGGAACTCAGAAATTCTGATTTCAGAGAAGAACTGGAACTTTAATGACTTCTAAGTCTTTTTAACTGATCTACAGTTCAACATTACACTTATGATCGTACCTGTTCACCAAAGAAGTTTGAAGTGGTTATTTTAAAGGATCACTCTGGTGTTTTTGAACCACGTCAAAGTACGATCACTAAAGTACTTGTTTTTGCCACTGACAGACTCAGATTGTTAGGGTTAGGGTTAACTCTAACCCTGTTGTCTGTTTAATTAGAAACATCACTATATATCACTGCCAGACTCCACTGACAAAAACAGTCATTTAACCGAGCAGAACACAGGCGCTGTTGGAATAGTTAGTTTTACTTTTAATTCTTAACTCCAGTGTAACCTTATCACCATTCGACAAACACCAGTGGATCTCCAGAGAGTGTGTGATAACATCCAGCAGGTCTGGCTTTTATTAAAGGCAGGTTGGCTTCGTGTCGCAGTCCAACAGCCAGAGAGGGAACGACTGCCAATCTCCTGTCATTAGAATTCACTGGCAGCATATGATGAGGCCATATGGGCTATTAACAAACCCAACCTCTCTGCAGATGGAGGGATGGAGGGAGGGATGGAGGAAAGAGAGAGTGTGACCTGGCCATATGGACGAGGAAGACATAAAACTGAAGAGGGAGATGGAGGTAAAGATGGATGGATTTGGCAGGTCTTCATAAACCGTTAGCACGTCCTGTTAGCATTAATTACACACACACAGATGAATATGGATAGATAGGTGGATGGAGGTGTGACAGCCAGAGGAAGATCAGGAGACACAGAGGAGAGGAAGAGGAGGAGGAGGAGGGATGAATAGGGACTTCAGGTGGTGTGATGCACCCTAAGGCGGCCATGTTGGAGGTGGTTAATTAGCTCTGTAAACAACTGACGGTCTCCACACACTGATCCATAGAAACCATCACGACTCAGTAATAACCTGAACGGATGTTAAACTGTAACAGGATTCTATGACGATATCATATCTGTCTTTAAGAAGTGAAGCCAGTGGATCCTGACCAAATGTCTGTATGAGACAGGTTGGGAACGAGAACGTGTTCTTGCTACAGTTATCACATACCCACTTGAATATTCAAGTTCTTTAAAAAAAACAACAACAGGGCATGATACAGGAGGTAAGAAAAAAACTGCTCATTTATGTCATTATCCATCAGTTTCCTAGATATAAAAAGATGACTTTTATTTACAGAGAACTTTTCAAGCAACAAACACAAAGTGCTTCCAAAGGTAATGGAATTCAAATCAGTTTAAAGAGATTTTAAAAATCCACATCCATACACAGACACATACACAAAACTCTCATTTTTGTTAGAAAGACTTAGTCAATAATTCTGAATTGTTGATTAGATAGAAAATGTTTTGCAGAGTGTGGAGTGAGTTTTATGTCTGAACCAGACTCAGAGACAGGTTTTGTTTGGACCGACTCATTCATCACCGTCACCTCGTCAGTGTGAAACAGAGTGACGAGCCAATCAGTGGGAGGTCATTTACAACAGGTGCGTTAATTAAGGTGTGAAACCAGAAAAGTGACACGTGTTAAACGACTGAGACTGTATCTTCTGTCTTTATCAACATGATGTCTTATTTATGTTTCTCTTAAAATGCATGTTACACATTTTCTGTATTATTCTGGTTGTCTGGGATGTTTTTTTTCCAGTGTGACAATAAGGACAAAGTTGGATGTACAAGTATTTAAAAGTTAATTAAATGAATTAATGAGTTAATCCTGAAGCAGACCTCTGTTTAGCAGCTGAGGAGGATTTATTCTCCGATTTCTGGAGCCTCCGTGGACCCATTTGTCCAAAGCAGCAGCCGGTGTCATCAGTCAGACAGAGAGATGGATGGAGGGACGGATGGATGGAGTCAGAGATGAAGCTGTACGAGCTTCAACCATCTGGACCGTTAGCGCTCTCAGACCGAAGAGGGAGAGAGGAAGAGGGAACAGAGGGATGTAAAGTGTTGAGGCCATATGTTCTCTTTAAAAGGAAGGAGAGAGAGTGACGGCAGGAAGTTTCTGTCCAGCTGTGGAGGAGCGTTAAACTCAGAGTCAGTGTTTTTCCATCAACTGGATCGAGGCTCGTCACATCATCGAGACTTTTAGAAGCCGGGTTTCCAAAGTTCTGTCTGAGCTGATAGATAAGGCAATAACACACAGTCCAACTCTCCAGCTCCTCAGTGTTGATTCACAGTCAGGATTCAGATGAAGACAGTTCATGTTGCTGCTGGGAGGTCTCACTGCTGCCAGAAAAAAGATGGCTGCCGCCTCATGATCTCAGAACCAGGAAATATCTGACATATCTTCATGACATTGAGTTACTTCAGCTGACTTCTGGTTCCCTCCACAAAAAGACAACGGGATTTCTTCACTGGGTTTTGGATTATTGCAGAAAATAAACTGTGACCAACTAAAGTTTCTGATCCTTCCAGGTTTAGTTGATCAGTCCTCAGTCTTTAGTCCTCGGTCTTCAGCCGTTCTTCTTAGAAAGTTAGTGATAGTTTGAAAGAGCGTGAGTAGAAACACAACGAGGCTGTAAAGGTGGACTGGTGAGTAGATGGGTTTTCATGTTAACGTCCCCGACAACCTCTGTAGTCTCATTTAGACACTCGTTAGCAACCGCCTTTTTTAAGACACGTAAAAGCTTCAAACATCAGGAGTGGGGGATTTACTGACCCATTTTATGTCGGAGAATAAGACCTGAAAATGTCTTGAGCTTGTGTTAAAACCACAGACCTTATTTCAGACATTTAACCAGAAACACACTGACTTTGGGACGAGGGAACAGGAAGAGCTAACATGCTAACATGCTAACTGACTTCCTGGTTTTAAGACTGTTTTATTCTGTGTCATTTAGAAGAATTCATTCTTCAAATAAAGTATTTCATTAATGGCAGAGGAGATGGAGCAGATCACGACAGAACAAAAACTAAAAGGAGTAAAGTGCTTCCAGCCTGATCTCAGCTGGGTATGATAAATTATAACCAACATAAATCTCATATTTTATCTTCTTAAATGTTTGTATCATCAGCCCACTGTTCTTTACTCTGAGAAAACAAAATGTGGAGTTAAAAGAATGAACCTTCATCAAACCCAGAGATGTAGAACAAAGTGCACATGAGACAATAACATGTTTATCCCAGATAAATATCTGTCATGTCAGTTTCACATGGTTTCCATCCATCCCAGGACCCCCACTGCAGCCAGCTCTGGTCCACATTTCTGCACATCACTAAACATCTGCACTGATTCAGGCCCTGAACAATAATCAAACGCAGGATAAACACACACATGAAGAGGTTTGAAAACTCATATCCTGGATTATTAAGATTATTCATCCTGTGTTATGAGCCCCAGAAGATCATATACAAATATATAAAGAGTTAGCACTGAGGTAGCTGTTAGCCCCCTGACGCTTGGCTGGGGGATGAGGGGACATGAATTTAGAAGTAAATGCATCAGCTAAAGTTTCTATTTACAAAAATGAAGGAAATGACAGTAAGTTAAAAAAAAAAAAAAAAAAGCTATCCAACACTTTCTGATAAAAAGTGTTTGTCTGGAAATAAAAAACACATTATATGCCTGAAAATGTCCGAAGACTCGTGGTCGCGTCAGGAAACGGAAGAAAAGGTGGCGTTCAGTGGCGGATTACACAACAGGTACAGAATAACTGCATCAATAAATTCAATGAGCTGCAAACTATGTGAGTTCAGAGAAGCCTGTATCATGGCGTTGACTGAAACTTGGCGGACATGGAGTTGGATATAAAACGGTTTCTGAACTATTCGTCTCGATTGTGAGTTCCAACTCATACAACATACTCACACACTGGGTTTTCCTCACTGATCTTCCTGTACTGATCTGTAGTGTTGTCCCTGACTGATACACCATCCTTCATGTTGGATTTATGATGGAATGAATGTGTTTTTAACACCTGGCTGTGACCAAACTTCTCCTCGAAGGACAATAAAATCTGACTGGCCTTGACTCAGGAGTGTTTGTACCACAGTGGAGGATCCTGAAGAGTGGAGGGCTGAGCTGAGGGTTTATATACTGAGGTTGATTTTAGCATTGATTGGTTGATGACCTCCAGGTGTTCAAGTGAGGGGGAGGAGCCACGCCCACACACACACACCTGAGGAGAAAACTGAGGGAAAGGGAGGAAGACAACCTGACCCTGACACCAGAATTAATCTGAGATGAAGCAGTGGATCCAGGATGGACTGAAGATAAAACTTTATTTTAAAGACACAGGTACAGATATGACAAAGAACACATCAAAGATAGTTTAGTGTTAATCAGGACGTCTTTTTCAGGTTTTCTTTTCCTCTGCGTACAAGACAAGATAAGACTAGACTAGACAAGTGACTAGATAAGATTATACCAGATAATCCTTTATTAATCCCACAGCAGAGGAAATTCACATCGTTGCAGCAGCAAAAACAGAAAGCAGCATCAATAAGGAAGCAACAAACATCAATAAATACAAAACAAGATATAAACAATATGAAGAGGACTGTAAACACAGTGAAAGACTGGAGGTGAATACTGATGTTTCACTTTCTTTGAAATACTCCAAACTCATCGTCAAAGCTAATTAAAGAAAAACTGGTCAAAGCAAACACGTGATTTGTCTTCTGAACAGAATCAGTGGAATCTAAATATCAAACTAACCTCTGACAGGATCGATGGTCAGACTTAACAAAGTCCTGCAGCTGAAACCAGAGTGACAGACTGAAGCAGAGGAACAGAAGCACAGAGTGTTTGTTTTTACACATATGGAGAGAAAATGTTTGGCTCAACGACGACGTTTTGCTCCGAGGAACAAAACTCACGAGCCAAAAAAAAGACCGACTGAAACGAGCTCAGGATCCAGAGCAGCTGTTTGCTCCATGAATTCATCCATTCGTCAGCCGTTCATCCAGAGATCATTTAATAACAAATCATTACTGATCATCACTACATCCACTGTTACTTATCTCATCGATCGATTAATCATGTGACGTTTTCAGACTTAACGTTTTTTAAAACTAAAATGTTTCTGTTAATCTAAACATTTCATCATCTTATCAGATGATTTCAAAATAAAACATGAATTATCTTCACATTAGTTTGTGTTTTTATTTGAAATAAAGTTTTCTCCGACGTTCTGCTTTTTTCTTTATGTTAAACATAAAACAAAACTCTGATTGAATCCACATGTTGTTCTGAACCTGCTCCTCTTTCTCACCAACAGAGGTCTATTTCCTCTCCTCCTCCTCCTGCAGAGCGAGGGATGAACGACAGGAGAGCCATCTGTGGGAGAGGTGCATGCTGGGAGGAGCAGATTGTGGGGGAGGATGGATGGATGGAGGAGAAGAAAGAAGGAGGAAAAATGGGGGGGGGGGGGGTTAAAATCATTAAAAAAGAATGAGAAGAAAGGAGAGAGGAAACGGAGGAAAAGGGGAAGAAAGGAGGAAAAGAGTGATGTGGAGGGAGAAAGGGAGGGGGAAGGAAAGAGGAAGAGGAGTGTGAAGAGTAAGGAAGGAGGAAAAAACGGAGATGGAGGAGAGAGAAGATTACCAGATGGAAAAAATAGAGATATAGAATGAAAAGAGGGAAAAATGGAGGGGGAGGAAAGGAAGGAAGGAAGGAAGGGAAAGATTGAATAGTAAAAGAAAAAGGGGAGATGGAGGATAGAAAGAGAAGAAGCTGAATAAGAAGAGGGAGGAAGAGGGAAAGGAGAGAGATAAAGAAAAGAGGAGTAGCAAGGGAGGGAAGAAAGAGTGTAGTGCTGGGGGAGGAGGCAAAGAGAAAGACAAAGAGAAAACTCAAAGAAAGAAAGGAAGGATGCAGGAGAGGAGGAGAGGAGACAAAGGGAGGAATGAAAAAAGGAGAGGAGTGAAGAAGGGAGAGTGATGGAGGTAAAGACGGAGAAAAGCAAAGAGGGAGATGGAGGGAAGGAGGGGGAGACTGATGGAAAAAGAAGAACAAAGGGAGGATGGAGGTGAGGAGAGGTGGATGTTTCCAGGTGAGGTGAAGCAGAGAGCGGCTGATTGGTCAGATCTCTGCTCGCTAACCAATCAGCAGCAACCTGTTCCTGTTTCTGCAGCGTCGACTTAACAAGCTCATTATCCAAAGTGTTCTCTGATCAGCCACAAAATTTAATTTGAAGGTCTTATCAAGTCTCCGTCTCGTTAGCTGAACATTAGCAAAACGTTAGCATGTGCGCTGGCACTTTACTGACATTCCTTCAGTGGCATTCGCAGCTGATTTGTCACTAAAACATAAAAATGAACTAATTTGTTTTTCAGAAATTGTACTGAGTCTCTGAAATAATAAAACGTAACCAAATAAAACAAAACCAGATTGTCTATCCGACCACTAGAGTCAAGTCAAATTTTATTTATAAAGCGCCAATTCACAACAGAAGTTATCTCGAGGCACTGTACATATAGAGCAGGTCTAGACCGTACTCTTTATCTTATAAAATTTACAGAGAGAAACCCAACAGATCCACCATGAGCAGCACTAGGAGACTGTGGAGAGGAAACACTTCCTTTTAAGAGGCAGAAACCTCGAGCAGAACCGGACTCAGGGTGGGCGGCCATCTGCCTCGACTGGTTGGGTTTAGACAGAGAGGGGGGGGTGGTCACTTCATTTTATAATGTAGCTGTGGGTCATAAAAAGCTGCTCGGACAAACCGATTCCCACAAACACACATTCATACACAGTGACATCTACACACACGAGGACGTGTTTAAATGTGCATATAATAAATATACGATGGCAGGCTCAGAGCAGTAATGAGGTCATGAACCCATTATGTGTTTCTTTATTCTCTAATCCAAAGTTTTTCCTCTGAGCCTCGTCGTTACAGACAACAGACTTTATCTGCAGGCGGAGGAGAAATTAAAGATGAGATGACTTAAACAGACAAAGAGAGAGAGGATGGACAGAGAGCAGGTAGAGGAATATAAGAGTTATCTGAACAAGCATAAAGAAAGAAGAATCATTATTTCAGAATCAGGTTTGACTTCAAAGTGCTGTCACTGGCATGAAGATGTGGGTTATATCTGTCAGACGTGGCTCTGGAAGATTCATGTGCTTAACTTTTTTAACTTTTTAAAAGATATTACACATGTAAAATGTCGGCAATCAGAAGAGAAGACATTAAATTCACATATGTGGAATGTTTCACGTGCAATAAATTCACATGTGAATATGATTTTTGTGTTTTAATGTGAAAACAAATCATGATACAGGTACATGAGCACTGAGCTGCTTTAGATTCATGAAAGTTGCTGTATGGAAATTGAAAATGAAATATCTCACATGTAGTGATGGTTTCATGTTGTTCATGTGGTCTGTATGAGTAATACTGCCAGGGCTACTACAACTGCTACAACTACTGCCAAGACTACTACTACAACTACTAAAATCCTGCCAACTACTACTACAACTACTACAACTACTGCCAAGACTACTACTACAACTGCTACAACTACTGCCAGACACTACTACAACTACTAAGAGCTACTGCCAGCACTGCTGCTACAGCTACTGCAGCTACTGCCCAGGACTACTACTACAGCTGCTGCAACTGCCTTGAGACTACTACTACAGCTGCAACTGCCCGGACTGCACACAGCTACTGTGAGACTGCTACTGACTACCTTGAGATTACTGCATATTTCAGTGACTACTGCTTGAGACTACTGCAGCTGCTGCCAAGGATTGCTACTAGCTGAAAGTGCAGCTGCCAGGACCTGGCCCCTTACAGCTGAGGCCAGGACTACTACTACAGCTGCCTGACTACTGCCGGACTACTACTGACTACTGCCAGAGACTGCTACTACAGCTGCTTGCAACTACCTTAGGGCACTACTACAACTACTGCCAAGACTACTGCACACAGCTGCTGCCAAGTTGCTACTATAACTGATCGCTTCTACTGCTTAGAGACTACTACAGCTACTGCCAAGTTACTACTATAACCCAGTACAACTGCTGCCAAGACTGCTACTACAACTGATGCAATAAGGCCAGATTTGCTACTACAGCTGCTGCAACTTCTGCCAAGACTACTACTACAGCTACTGCCAGACTGCTACACAACTGCTACAGCTACTGCCAGGGCTACTGCAACTGCTACAACTGCACCTTGAGACTACTACTGCACAACTACTAAAACCTGTAGGCCTACTACTACAACTACTAAAACTACCTTGAGACTACTACTACAACTACTTAAAGTAATGTTGACTACTGGGTACTGCTACAATAACAAGTTCAAGAGTAAAAGGACCTGGGGTCATTAAAAGCAGTGTTCATCTCTGATATCCAGCCAAAGGGTTTTAAAATATCAACAATTAGAAATAAGAGCTTGGTGTTTATTTACAGCCACAACTTCCTGCTCCAGAGGAAGAGGATCATGGGTATATATATGTGACTTTAACCCTGAAATGAAGTCTTAGCTGTTAAACAAGTTGATGTGTTCATAGTGTCCTCACAAAGATACCAACAAAGAACACACACACACCTGTGCTTTGTTCTTCAGGCCCTGCCAACCTCCACCAGGTGACACACACACACACACACAAAACGCACTCTCCCTACAGTTGAACACCATCTGCATGACCATATGTCAGCGTCACCTTTGCTGCAACCGCACACACACACAGACACACACACTCTCTCTCTCTCTCTCTCTCCTGAGGCCAAGGTGTAAGCAAGCTTGTCTCGCCCCAGCAGATGTGTTTTCTGTCATTCTGCATATAGTTCCACTAGAGCGGCTCTGATTGTGTGTGTGTGTGTGTGTGTGAGAGAGAGAGAGAGAGAGAGAGAGAGAGCTCTGACAGCCTGATGCCTCTAAAGCCTCCTTGGCTTCTCAGGACTGTCACACACACACGGACGCTCATGCACAATATTCATGCATGCTCAACTTCAACAAACGCCTCCACACTCACACATATTGCAGATGTGTACACACAACTACACATGACACACACACACACACACACACACACACACACACAGGAGTGGTGACACTGAGCAGATTTTGACAGTAGAAGAAGAAACCAGGGGGAATTTTTTTCCTTTTCAGCTTCACTATTTTCAGACTAACACACAACAATGGCTCAAGCACACACACACACACACACACACAGTATTTAATATCTCCAGCTCCAGGCCTGGACACTGATAATAGATTATAGATGATTAAATCTTACTGATAACAGATATCAGCTGTGGCTCTGCTGACTACTGCTGAGAAAGTACTTAGAGTACACTGACTCAGTACAACTACTACAATTAGTGTGGAAACTTTTTCAGCTACTATAACTACTACTATGACTAAGACCACCACTAACACCACAGTATAACTAGAACTGATACTAATACTGCTACAGCTACTACTATACTATGATTATTATCAAGAAGTACATTATGTGACTGTTATCATTATTCATCTGTTAGAAAGCTAGGTAGCTCACTAGCTAGTTTGGCTAGTTTGTGATATTACAGTAGCTGGTTAGCTATAAAGCTAAAACAGCCTCATCACGTCTCTTCTTGTGACCACTTTACTGTTAGCTAGTTAGCTACACCTGACCCACCAGAGCAGCTCCCTCTCTGTGTTCCACTGCTAGCAAGCCTCGCTAACTAGCTAGCTAACATTAGACTGCATTAGTTAATGTAGCTAGCTAGTTAGCTAACTTGACAGTGTTTAGGTGATACAAAATGTCACTCAGAGGCACAACTGTTCGGCTGTTCCACAGGCTGTGAACAGACTGGTTCAACAGATATGTGAACATGGTAAATGTGTAATACTAATATGAACCTAGCGGGACCATATTTTGTTTTTTTTTAAAAGAGGACACTTGTTAGTAGACACTGAAATGTTTTTCGTTGTTCATTGCTCCTTCCAACTCTCAGATGTGACAGAAACACAGTTGTTTGTCACTGATAAATTAGTTCTAATTGAAGTTAGGCTAACAGACAATTAGCTCAGGGTGTGCTCTAACAGTCGTCTAACAGATACGCTGGCAGGAGGATTTATAACAATGTCAAAACACTTTTGTTCAATGGATAACAAAATCAACTACACTACACGATACTATGATTACTTTGACAGCTTCTTTTACAACTTACAACTACTGCCATGACTACTATTAACATATCATCAGCTACAGGCAGTTAGCATAATGCTAAACTGTAAAATAAGAAGCTACAAACAGATGCCTTCATTATATTTTCATTACTTTTTATAAAATAATATGTATTGTGCTGTTTTAATGATGAACTTTTCCTTTCCAGCAGTTTATTTCAGGCAGCAGTTTGTTGTCTCAATCGTCAGTTTGAGTTTCAGGAAGCTAACAACGTGTTTTTCCTCTTTATTTTCTCCTGTTTCTGCAGCTGGAGGCGGATTGACGAGAACGATCGGGCTGGGATTCGAACCCACGGGGGGAAACTTCTTACACCACAACCCCACATAAAGCACTGCACAGCGTGAGGCCGTGGAGCAGGGGAGGAGCAGAGCATGGGGGGGGGGGGGGGGGGGGTTCAGCTGTCAATCAAAAACGGTGGGTTTTATTCTCAGAGCGAGGCGGCCGAAGCTCACGCCGCCGACGGAGGAAGAACGACACGCTCAGAGGCAGATTTATATTCAGACGCACACATGAGCTAACAGCCTGAACGCACACGTCGAAATCAGACACACACACACACACACACACAGTCGCAGCCTCTCAGCCTCCAGAGACTCAGCACAGGCCGGGGAACGCTTTGGAAAGTTTTAAGACTGTTTATTTTTTGACATTTCTGGGACATTTTTGTCATTTTGGCTGAGCACCAACACACACAGAAACTCGTGTCTATCTGTCTTTGTGAGGACTCAGCCACTAAATTTAATCCCAGAGCCTCTGAACACAACCCTAACCCTGACCTTAACCTTTAAAACCAGGCATTGACCCTGAAGTGACCTGATGAGGGAGGGTGTTTACACGTTATGGTTCTTTATAATGTGTTGGAAACGAAGCTTGACCCTAAAAGGAACTGGAAAACTTGAAGTATTTGGTTCTTTTTCAGGATCTAAATACTTCGTCCAGCACTTATCACCACCTCCTCCCATGGTGCTGCAGTTTAACATCTACTGTTACAATGATATGTTAGTCTGTCTTCTTCCATTTTTATCTGAATCAAAACACAACGAATCATTCGAGGAGCAAAACCTGGAACAAAGCTGAGTTTATTGAGCTTTTATTGAGTAAAAATGTCAAGAAACTTGGTTTCACTGCACAGGAAAAAAAACAGACTGATTTTGACCCTCCAGATTAATTATTTTATACAGGAAAACACTCTTTAATTCTAAATAAATCCTACATTACCTGCGTCAGGCCCAGTATTTGTTGACCATATTTAAGATAAGTCTGGTCTTACCAGCCTATCCCAGCATTCATGACATTCATCAGGGTTATATAAAAAGTGTTCTACACTATCCTTTTTGGTAGTTTGAGAAGAACCAGGAAATATCTGACATATCTTCATGACATTGAGTTACTTCAGCTGACTTCTGGTTCCCTCCACAAAAAGACAACAGGATTTCTTCACTGGGTTTTGGATTATTGCAGAAAATAAACTGTGACCAACTAAAGTTTCTTCAGCCGTTCTTCTTAGAAAGTTAGTGATAGTTTGAAAGAGCGTTTTGTTTTCTAACATAAACATAAAGAAACCGTGATTAGCATTAGATAATTATCTCTAGTGTGTTTTTATTGTGAAAGGTTTGGACGCTCTGAGCTTCCTTCCTCTGTGGAGAGTTAGTTTAACGCCTTAAAATCAAAATGTAAATGTAATTTGTAGCATTAAAATTTCATGCAGTCTCATTTCCATGTGGAAGACGGATCCCCTTCCTCCTCCTCCTCCTCCTCCTGCTGCAGTCAGCTCTTAATCTTGTACTGCAGAGACACGTTGAAAAGCGTCTTTAAAAACCTCTCTGACAGTGTTTACCCCCATTAGTGGAGCAAGTTGACAAACTTCATGCCTCCATGAGGAGTTTTTCCTTTCAGTGAAGATCTCCCAGGAGCCTCCCCACCCACCCAAAACCAATTACCTCCTGCAGCTTTATACCCCGGCTCATAATCCCAGAGCCAGGCAGATAGAGGGATTCTCTTTCAGCTACTCAGCGTTATTCAGAGAGAAGAAGAAGAAGAGGAGCTTCGCAGGGCGAGCGTGTCGGATGAGACTGGAGGAGGAGGAGGAAATGAGGCGATTCAATTAGAGAGGCGAAGGACTCGGTCGGGGGTCACCGAGGTGGTCCGAGTCGGACGCCGCAGACAAATCTGCGAGCCGGCCGTTAATGGGTTTTCTATTTTGGAGCTGAATTATGCCATCTGTCTGCTCGGCCTCGTTCTGCCACTCTGCCAAGAGTTTAAACTCCAAAATGCTTTGTGTGCTCTGATGAGTTTTTTTTCTCAGAGACAACACGGCGGCGCACAAAGAGAGGTTTAACGCGACCTTTCAGAGCCGAGTCTGGAAGATTAAAGCAGATTCGTGTGTTGTGACCCTGCATAGGAACCTGAAAGACTCGACATCTCACTGCTGATTAGTTTGTTATTGGACTGAAAGATATCCACCAGGCTGAGAGGACGAAGAAGACGTGAGCAGAGCTGCTTCTTCTTCTGTCTGGAAAAGTCAAGTAAACTTCAGATGATTTCAGATGTTTGGCTCCTGATTCATGTTGAATAAACAGGACAGACTGTTTCTGTCCTGAATAATTACTGTGGATAAGACGAGTTACAGTTCAGGTTCGTCTGATGAGGCCTCATGAAGAGATTCAACCCTGTGAATCTGCAGTTTGTCTCCAAACTTAATCACATCTCAGAAAACACAGCAACATTCTAGAAAACACATTATCTCAGAAATTCTTTGTTTTCTGAATTGTTGTTGTGCTTTTACCTTCAGGGCCACCGTACTCCTCAGAACCTCCTGAAGCATGAACACTGAAGGAACTGAGTCGGACAGAGCTGAGGATACAGAGTCAGTGTGTGTGTGTGTGTTCCATCAGCAGCTGTAAACCATGTTAATCTGGTTTGTTTCTGACCCGACACACACTCTGATGTGTGTAATCTAATGTCCTGGCTGATTTGCAGCCTCGTTCAGCTCAGGTGTGTTTGTGTGTCTGTGTGTCTGCTGCTCCAGTGTCACTGAGATAAACTCGTCTCCGAGTCCTTGGAGGCCGCGGCGACTCGTTTACAGACGTGGAGATTGATGTGTTTATCAGCGAGGCAGCAGACCTGAGCGCAGCCCAACGTCTCTGTAAGATACACCCAGCATGCACTGGGAGAGCCGCCGCCGCCCGACAGCTTCGCTATCAGCTGAAAGAGCCAACACAGAACACACACACACACACACATGAGATCCCCTGGGCAGTGAACGCACCACAGGAGGTGCACAGCAGAGGCCAGGACACACACAACATTTACAATGAAATGATGTGTTTAAAGGCAAAACAGCTTTTAAACACAATAAACTGACAGAGCTGCAGTTTTATATTCTGAATGTTTGTTCATGCATCATTTACATTTTACTCCTGAAAACAGGAGAGAAAATGGATTTTTATGCAGCGATAAAAACAGATATTCAGATACTCTCTGTAAAAACCTTTGAGCAGCAAACAAGAAGTTTGAACGTGGTTTTTCTCAGCGTTCACCTGAAGACTTTCTCCTGATCTCTCAGATTCATCACAGGTAAATTTTTCTTTTAGATAAATTCACGGGTAATAAAAAGGATGCATGTGTGTCACAGGTGAGAACAAAACCAGACTCTTTGTACTTCAAAATAAAACAGACATCCAGTATTTTAACATCTAAATCACTGT
>BRZM01000356.1:71493-94903 GCA_033238685.1 Lates japonicus
CAACATGAGAGCCGAGAGGAGAAAAGAAATCGAACAAAAGACCAAACCTGAGGTGCAGAAAAGGTAGAAACAGCGAAAGACGATCGCAACACAGATCTGAAGACCAGGCCGGCAGGAGCCGGAGAAAGAGCAGGTCACACTGACCCCGCACGTGAACGCAGTGGCGGAGACCCCAGCGGAACGCGGAGACCCCGGCACCAGACCAGAGCTGATGATCACTGAAATTCGGAATTGGCAGTCGAGCCCGAGGATACCGACCTTGAAGAGATCAACAGCCGATCCAGTCAGCCTCAACAGCGCGCGATGATGGTCAGAGCCACGAGAATCAGCCTACTGTTTTCACAACAAACGCCTCTGGCAGGTCGAGGTGAAACATTCAATCCATGTAGAACGACGGAAGGTCAGCGCGGTCACACCTGCGCCGTTACACACCGTGTGAGCCCAGGTGCGAGACCGTATCACATCACCTCCCGACTGCCGATTCCGCACTGACCAGCGGCGCATCCCACCAGCGAGCACCCAGCAGCGATCTCTCAGACCGTGACCCGCCGTTCAGTCTGTTCTGAGACCCTTGCAGAAGTCATCCGTCGCTTGCTGAAAAGTCAGCCAGAATTGTAGCCTCATCTTATTTTCGATTGCGCGATGGCGATATAATCCCCAGCTGGCAGGTTGCAGACGCCTGGTAACGAAACAGAGCGATGGCGCAGGCAGAGCGACCTCACCGACCCGAAATGATGCCGGAAAACAAAGCACGAACAGAGTGACGGCAGTTTGACCCGGATATGACGAACATCAGTAGCGTCGCGCGAAGGTGCATTTTAGGCTGGACCAGCAATTAAACATCTGATACCCTTGTCGACCCGATTTCGACGGCGACCATATCACCGTCAACCGCCAAACCCAACCCCAGCCGAACCGTCACGAACCAGCTCGTCAGCTCGTTCACTATTTCACAGCCTGGCAACTTCCGGTTCTTCCGGCCATTTAAACGCTGATGATTTTACACCGCGCGAGTGTCGAACCGAGCATCGGCTGAGGTTTGATCTCCGCTTTACCGCTTTTGCTTCACCAGCCTGATTACGGTTTATCGGCCCCATTGTTTCATCCAGGCAGTTTTTCATTCATGAAAGACGGAGAAGTTTCATAGGAACTTTCACCTCAAAACAATTTTGAAAGTTTATTATCAGACAGTTTTGAATCGCGGAAAAGAAGAGATGATTGCCGGATCGCAGATCGGATTCGCATTTTACACGGCACCGTTACGATCACCGGAATACCGATACAGCAGTTGTTGTCAGGTTCATTCACCGATGCTCCGAAGACAGTGACGGCCAGACGGCTGATTGACCCTTCAGCTGCGACGGCATTCTGGTGTGGCGATGCCACCATCTCTTGCAGCACTGCAGTGATTACAGACCCTGTGATTAGGGCTGGCGGGCGCGCGAAAAGTCAGAATATCACCATGACAACCAGGCCCACATCCGTCGCTGTCACAACCACCTCTGAGCCTCACCACCTCGATTAGAACTGTCCTCCTCTCCGAGTGAGGACTGCCTGTGCTTGAATGCCCACTGAAGATTTTTACCCGCCTGTTTCTCTGTACAGGTCCTGCCTTCTCCCACTGAATACCTCATGCCACTGCCAGCCATTTGATATTTTGTTCAGTCCCCACTCCAGCCAGCCTAGCCTCCAGCCTGACCTCCTCGAACGATGGAACTTCGCTGGCTCACCTTTCGTTCTCATCTTTCCTGACATTTCTAGTGAACTTGATCTGCAACTGAGTTTGAGATTGAGGTTAGTCGATGTCCAATGAGTGATGAGGATCTCCAGTTTCTGAGACAAAGAGAGAATCGCGAAACGAGGAGGCTCAACCGCCCAGCACTGGTCGGAAGTTTCTGGGTCTAGATTCAGGATGATCATCGACAGACCACGAGCCCACCCTGTGAACCCTTATGGAGGCTGAAAAGATCATCGATGAATTGAATTAATGAATTGTAATTAATTGAATGAACAAAGAAGCTAGTCGATGATGGTCACCAGCTGAAAGTCATCCAATCAGCAGCTGAGGACCGATATTCAGACAAAACCAGGCATGGTGTCTGTGCCAGGCGTGTGGCCCTGAGTGTGTGGTGCAAACATTTCCCTGGAACGATCAGCCTCAAATGTGAGCCGATATCAAAACAGCACTGAAATGTACTGAAAGACTAGGTCAGGTGCAACTGAGTTGACTGAAATTGGCTCACAGCCTGATTCCCACACCACAAACAACACACTGAGATGAAATGACCACAATCATGTTTGACTGTCCTGAACGCGATTGTTCATCTCCTTGTTATCTGAGATGCGATTTGCAAACAGGGAGGACTGCAGAAATCTGCTGAACCTAGAAACAGTGGCAGTGCGTGAGAGCGTAGACTTCGCTGTCACGTGATCAGAAGCACTGGTCGCGATCCATGAACTGTCAGGAAGAAATTGCGTCCGAAAGACTGAAAACACAACCCCAGCCAACTAAAATAATCTGTTAGTGTTTCCCTGTGTCTCAGTCTCAGGTGACAGATTCAGGGTTGAGCCTGCCTGAATGATTCAGATCAGTCAACCAGCGCTGATTTCGAGAAATTCAAAGAGTTAAACAAATTGTAGTACCAAAACCCATCATCCTTTCACACTGTTTCAACAGCAGTGAAAAAGCCCTCGGCGGTCTTGTGCCCTCCTGCTCAAAGTTTTCCTCCCCACCACGTTCTCCCTCTACTATGCCTGACCTCTGACTGAGGCTGGGATGGTTTCATGGCATCTCTACCCCTCACTGCCAGTGAACACCTCATTCACACAGCACCGGCAACACACACGAGCTAGTGACAGAGCACATAAATATAGTGGCACCGAACCAGCCAGCTTTCCCACGATGGATCAATGTCGACGACAGACGACAACACATTGCGACGAGCCCGGCGAGCGAGAAAGGAGTAGCGAGCCGACGATACATATGCCATCAGAGGTTTGCGGCCGAAAGCGGCTCGTTACCCAACAGGTCCAAACGTCCCATCCTCCCCGTCATCAATACCATCGGTTTGTCTCACGATCAGCATCAATTTCTCCTCGTTTTGAGTTGATACGGCCAGTCAGTCACAGTGGTACCGCCCGCGTTTGTGTAGCTCAGCGAACAGCGGCAGCACGCAGACCAGCGTGTGCGCAGTGACGATCGGTGAACGCAGCTTCGTAGTGGTTGATTCTTCAGCACGAGCCACAGAGAAACGTCGGTCCCCGTCGGATAGAATCAGCACCGCGAAAACCGAAGATTTTGCGGGGTTGATCAGCTTCATCGCTGCGAGCCCGAACCGACTATATCAAACAGCCGCAAACGTAAACAGTCGCATGAGCGGCGACAATAATTTTCATGAACAGCAGAACTGATCGTTCAGAACACAGCTCAGTTATAGTCTCCGACGAACTACCTATCGAAAGCCCGCTGGTCTGGGGTCGGCAATTGCTTTACCATTGAAGCCAGGAATTGGTTCGAGCCAGAGATCAGACGACATCGTCGCTTCGTTCATCAGGGTGCCATCATCGCCAGCAGTTCGCATCAGACGGGTTGTAAAGCTTTACAGTTTCCGGCAGCGCCAACCACGCGACGACGGGAAGCCGATTCTGTAGCCCTGACTATCGTTTAATGGCATCACCTGACATGACTGAGACCCTGGCGACGGATGACAGAGGCCTGGCATATGACGAAACACTGAAGAGGAAATGATGGCACTGATTAGTGAATGTCATTTGATTCGAACCAGAAGGAGGTCAATTGTGCTGTTGCCAGCCTCACTTTGATCCACTGTATTACTGTGCACAGACAGCTGTCGATTGCTGAGCTCACCTCACGCCACGCACCACACACACATATACTTACTTAGCCTTATTACTAGTAGCCTGTCAGCATGAGGTTTTACAGCTTCCTGCGCTCTTTTCATTAAAGCTATCTCCCCACCATCCATCCTCCTCCCCTTTCTCCCCTCAGTAATCACCGTCTGTGACACACACGTGAGAAACAGTGAACCCACAGGTCCACATCCACACTGATCCAGGACCCATGACTGTGTCCAGCGCACCGCCACCATCAAACCAGCTTTACCGCATTGCGCGTTTCTCCTGCCCGATGGATATACCACCCGCCCGAGGCCCGCCCAGCCTCCACCGTTACCCAGTGCTGCCTGCGGCAGTTCTGTTGTCTCACCGGCAATGAACACAAAGAGTAATATTCATGAAAAGCGTCAGATAAGAGATTTCGCCAGCGCTGTATAACAAACCTGAATTGACTGAAATCAACGCCAGCCTCTTTTAACTCATCTGGACGATGATTCTGTCAGATGTCGTCGTGGTTTCAACAGCACTAACACTATAGTTTCTCTGTGTCAGGTCATTTCCACTCATCCTCTGAACCGACGGCCTCCACTGCCGCTGCAGAGGGGCCGAACAGCTGGAATCTCTGGCGTCTTTTTCCCATCAGGTCTCAGGATCCAGAGGGGCCAGTGGCTGGATATCCCAGCATGCACCAGGACATAAATGTTAAAACTATGCAGCAAGAAGCACAGCAATGATTTCAGCTCTGCACCTCTATTTTAATAGTCTCACTTTCCTTGTTGACCAGGATGTTTCAGGTCATGTGACTCACTCACACACACACACAGTGTATAACTCCCATCGTATCTCTCACCTCTGAGGTAAACAGACTTTAATCAGCAGTCGGTCAGTGGGCGGTGAGCCAGTGATTACTGAAGGGAGGGAGAGAAAGGGAGAGAGGGAGGAGGAGGATGGATGGATGATGATGAGGAGGAGGATAAGCTGTGAAAAGAGCTGCAGAGCTTCTATGCATTAAAAACCATGTTAGCTTCGACATGGGCTGCTGCTTCGTTAGTATGCAGGAGGCTGAGTGTGTGTGTGTGTGTGTGTGTGTGTGGTATTACAGTGGTGACAGAGGTGAATCAGCCAATCAGAGGCCAGCTGTCCTGTTTGCACCTGAGATGAATCATCACAGTGAAGAATCTGTTAGATTAATTCTTGAAAGGAGACACAAGAGGACAAACAGAAACCATGAAGATGTTTTTACAGTTTGAACACTCTGTTCTTCACAGCAGGTTCAGGATCAGTGACGTTCGCTGATGGAGATTTAAACATGTGGAACTTAAACTGGTCTGAACTCAGTCTGTGTGTAGATCTGTGTCGTTAACCGAGTTCTCCAGATAAAAATATTGATGGTTTTTGTTCGACGGTCAGCCGGATCAGGACCACGAGTCGACTCACAAAATGTCAGTCAACAAGTCGTTTGAGCTACAGCAGCAGGCTGTAAACTTTACAACCAAATCTGGTCCTGAACTAACAGCGATGGAGCAAACACCTGATGGACAGAGCGACTTGTTCCTGTCGTCCTCTCTGATCCTCTCAGCTCAGGTGAGTTCTACCTGCTGAAAGCTCAATGGTGAAGCAGAGACTGCCGGAGTTACAGACAATTAACAGACGATGGGTGAGGCATTGGAGGATTTATAACTGAGCTGTGAACAAGGCATTGAGTTTCTGCTTTGTTTGTAGAAAAATTGGTAATAAGCTGCTGTAAATACACGACTCTGCAGAAGACTTTTCTACTGGTTTTTACTTTATTTTGTTTGATATGAATCGAGTTCAGTCACCGTGAATAAAAAACTGAAATCAACTACGAATATTCAGAGTTTTTTTAACGGTTAACTGAAGTGAAGTCGACGAGTTAGTGGACGTTTCTCCTTAACGAGCAATTAACAGAAAAAATCAACCACTTCCCCAAAACCTGCTGATTGCACTGATGTCAATCACACACACACACACACACTGAGTCTGCACAGTCACTTCTGCAGCTGTTTACACTTGGAAACACACAAACACACACTTTGACATTTTCCACCTGTTGTTGTTTGGCAGCGTCAAACTGAAACAAAAGAGGAGAAATTAGTGCTGATGATAAGTGTGTGTGTGTGTGTGTGTGAGATGGAACAGTTTCAGGTTTCTGTTCATTAACGAGCCAACTGCAATTACAGCTTCTCTGCTCTAATTAGCACATTCTCCTCCACCTCCCTCCCTCGTGTCCTTTTATGTCTCCTAATCAAACTCCTTCCTTCCTTTCCTTCCTCTCTCCGTCATGTGACTTTCTGATGTCAGCGAGTGTGTTTGTGTCCGTCTGTCGTCGACGTGTCAGAGCATCATGGGAAAACGACGACAGGGTTACACTTGTGTTGTGTGTCTGTCACTGTGTGTGTGTGCGAGTCTTTGTGAAATGAAATCAGGATGTTTACTCCCCTAACGTCTGCTGTCTCTGTCGCAGCAGTGGGGGGGGTGAGGGGTCACCGTGGAAACGTCCCAGATATCTCAGGGGTCAGAGGTCAGACATACAGTAGAGAGGGAGAACGTGGGAACAGAGGGAGGAGAAGAAGCGATGGAGGGAAGTTTTTAAAGATTTTGGGCTTTTTGCTTCTGTAACACGTTTTCTTTTTAAACTAGTGTAAAGAAAAGAGATGATTAGGTTTTTAATTTACTACCGTTTGTCTTTGTGCTTCTTTAGATTTCTCCAAAAAGTCGTACTGAACGACTGAAATCTGAGTCGACTGACTGAGCTCAGCCCTGATGTCCACACCTGAGACTGAGACTTTAGGAAACGCTGCTGGACCTGTTTTAGTTTAAACTCCGGGGTTGTGTTTTAGTCTGGACGCAGACGCCCACGTTCGCTTCCTGATTGGTTCTCATCAGTCACGACGTATCCTTCTCTGATTGGTCGCCCTCTGATCACATGACAACTCCAAGCAAAGAAATCTCTGCTCTCACTTTTCACCACTGTTCCTGGTTCGTAGGATTTTCTGCAGACGTTCTACTTCCTGTTTACACCGTCACGCACATGCTCAGTGTGGGTGAACGGTCATGTGATCTGTGTTTTCAGGAGACAAATAAACACCAGATTTAACAGGAACAACATCAACAAACACAACGTCTGCCTCGGTGTGTTGTTGTTGTGTGTTTGTGGTCGAGTCTGGCCTCACACACACACACACACACACACACACACACACACACACACACAGAGCTAATATTGTGCTGTGAATTCACAGAGACACGACAGTCGTAGCTGGACACACACACACACGGCCCTCAGTGTAATTACATTTCAGTGCTGTTTGTCTCCACATCGAGCTGCGAACAGAACAGACACACACAGTCAGACAAAAGGAAATGTTCACACACACACACACACACACACACACACACACACACTCAGATTGCCCACATGTTCCTGCAGCAGTTTTATTTTGGTTTTATTTAGTCTCTGATGTCCAGATATGAAACACCGCGTGCTGATTGGACGTTTGGCTTTAAAGCTGATGACATCATCAACCTAACCTCTCACCTGTGTTACTGCCCCATTCATTTATTCATTCATTCATTCATTCATTCATTCGGTGAGTGCACAAAACACCACAAAGGTTCAGGTGAAACGATGTGAAGTCTTGTCAGTGAGTCGTCCCTGAAATCTGACCGAAACTACAACCAGAGATGCTGGAGCGATTAAACCTCCTCATTCTGAGTCTCTGCTGTCTCTTTATTGACAGAGATTGTATCTGTATTGGACGTAACTGAAGCCTCAATGCAAACTCAGACACAGACTGAGTTTACTGCACAAAATATGTCCAGAGAAAGGTGAACAAAGATGATGGCAGGAGTTTCCATGTTCTCAAAGGAGGAGTCGGGAGCCCTGGAGGTTCAGACTGTTCTGGGTGGAACAGGGCAAGATATCCAGAATGACTGGCAAGGTAGCGCAGGAGTTTGTTTGGTGGGAGAAGGCGGACCTGAAGCACAGAGGAAACAAGGGCAGGTCAAAAATCTTTAAGTCAGACAAGACAAAAAAACAACCCGACCTGTGAGGTATATATATACTGAAGACTGGAGAGGAGGACCGGACTTCTCTCATCAGTGGTGATGAGAGGCAGATGAGGAGGTGGTTTGGCAGTAGCGTGGATGTAGGACACAGATTATCATGGTATTATTCACATTTATATACAACTTTTTTCAGCACTTGCACCAGTACTCCCCCACAAATCACAGGAGTCACTGTCGTCCCACTTTTCCGATGCTTTCACCAGAAGAGGTTGTGATTGCAAAAACATCCCTTCACACCAGGAAGTCTTAGTCACAGCTGTGAAGGATCTAAATCTTCAACGAATCCTGCAACAGTGCTGTCTTCAGACGTCAGACAGATGAAACCTGACAACAATAACTGTATAAATTATTCCTGATGGAATCCGTGACACGAGGTTAACGTTGTACAATTCTGCAAAGTCCAGATCACGTCCAGCAAACAAAATGTCTCCTTTCTTTTTTTCTGCAGTTTGGAAACTTTCGTCTGATGACGTTTCAGGAACACTGACGAGGTGAAAGGTTCCCTGTGGAGCTTTGTCGATGTTTCATGAGGATGGAAAGACACGTGACTAACACTGGATGTAAACATAACGTCTGTTAGTTTACAGGTAAATTCCTTCAACATCAGGGAAACACTGAGGCTGAAACAAAGCAACACTCTCTGTTGGTAGAAAACAGGAAGATAGCAGCAACTTCTCTATTTCTTCCTACTCAACAATGCCTCGGTGTTTGTTTTCCAGCTGCAGGTCGATCATAAAGAATCATTAAATCTCACAAAAACTGAAATGAAATTTGACTTTTCCTTCAGTTTAAATCAAAAACCAGAAGAAGAACCAGAAGTTTTTACCAAACTTGTAAAAATGTAAATGAGACGAGCTGAAGAGCAGAGCTGGATTCTGTTGGTGACGGCCTCCTGAGCCGAGGACTGAAGCTCAGAGTTCACAGAGTTTTGGTAGAAAAACAGTTTGATGAAGGGAAAGTTTGATGCTCCAGTTCTTCATCAGAGAATCAGGTCAACAGGAACGTCTTTGATATGGAGATGTTTGGTTTGTTCTGCTGAAGAGACGATTAAAACCAACAGGAGGGAATTCAATCACCTTCAACTAACGCAGCACACGCTCAGCACAAATTACTGATATTTAAATCATATCCCACATTTTAATAAAGTCAGAAACTCTTTCACATAATCTTTCTGTTTCTCTCTGAAGTTCAGTAGCTTTCATTAAACTTTTACTCTTTTATTTTTCCAACATCTCATTTAGTTTCAGGTCAGACAAGGAATCACTCTGCATCTGCACCATCGCTCTGTTTGTTACCAAACATCCTGCAAAACACCTCCAATCTAAAAACTGGGTTTATATGTGTTAATATACATTTTTAATCTGAAAATAAAGATGAAACTACAGAATATTGGCTGAAGTGGAAACATAAACCAAACTGGAGCAGGACAGAGGCTCTGCTGCAGGTCTCAGAGGAAACAGACAACGAGGAGATTTTAGCTTCACAGTGACGATCTGATCTGAAGATGTGGCTCATGTTGCTTTTACCTGCAGGTGCTCACTGGTGTGAATGTTCGCACCAGCAATCAGGGAAGGATATGTTGTGACTGATAACTAATCAGGAAGTGAATGTGTGTCTGCATCATTATTTAGTCTCACTTTTATAGGCTCAAAAACACCAAGTGTAACTATAGCAACACCAGGTGTAACCATAGCTGAACCAACCATCCTCAGCCTTCTTCCCGTCCCGTTCTCTCCTACATGAGTTAGATGTTTCCCTCAGTAAAAACCTGCTGCAAATTTTCCAGTCTGTTTTTATTTTATTTTATTTTATTAAAAAACAAGTAAAATTTGAAATTTCTCCGTGAAATGAACCTGACTCCATCTGTCTTAACATCCGCCCTGTTCAGAGCTGAACTCGGATCAGCTGGCGGTCTCTTCAGGTCAATCCCCCTCTGAGAACTCGGCCTCAGTTTCAAGATAATTGGCTGAAGTCTCATCTGAAGCTCTACAGGTCTTTAATTAGTGCAGGAGTTCTCCATGGAACCACACTGAGTCCTCCTCTCTTTTCTCCTCCTCCTCCTCTCTTTTGTTGTTCACATGTCACAGGGTCAAGTGTATTTTCTACTCTTTTCTCCGGCTCTCCCTCTGTTTCTTTTAACCCTGGTCTTAGATCTGTGTCTTTTATCATTTTGCGATCGTCTCTTTTCATATTTCTACCTTTTTCTGCACCTCTAGGTTTTAGTCTTTTCTATTCAGTTTCTTTTTCTCCTCTCCATCCTCCTAAATAAACCCTAATTGTATATAAGTATGTGTGTTTTTACTTTTATTGATTTATTCTTTTCTAAATGCCACATCAGCAGTTATGTGGTCATTGTACCAGACCGTTGTGGTGAAGAAGGAGCTGAGCTGAAAGACAAAACTTGATCTACGGTTCAACCCTCAGGTATGACGAACTTTAGGTAGTGACCGAAAGAACGAGACCACAGGTACAAGCAGAAGAAATGAGGGTTGGGTTCAGCCTTAGAGATAAGGTGAGGAGTTCGGAGAAGAGCTACTGCTCCTTCACATCGACAAGAGCCAGTTGAGGTGGTTTGGATGTCTGATCAGGCGCCTTCATTTGGAGGATTTCCAGGCAGGTCCAACCAGGAAGAGACCTCAGGGTAGACCCAGAACTCACTGGAGGGATTATATGTCTCATCTGACCTGAGAATGTTAGGGGATCCTCCAGGATGAGCTGGAAAACGTTAAGGAGAGGGACGTCTGGAATAACCTGCTGCCATCGATAATCAGAAGACAATGGATGAATTCTTTACACAGTTTTTTGGAACCTGAGAAAAAAAAACACTGTTGATTCAAACACTGAAGGTCCTGATTCAGAAATAAATATGTTGATCAGCTTCAGTTACTGGAAGTTTAACAATCAGATGGTTTCACCAGATCAGGTCCTCAGGTCTGGTTTTACTGAAATACACAAACAGTCTGAGTACAGACTCTGGTTTGTCTCCACATCATCAGAGTTCATGTTTTCACTGTGATTAAACTCAGATTTAATGGGTTGATTCTTGTCAATGCATATTATTTTTTAACACAGAGAGTCTTACTATCTCCACCATCCATCACTTATGACATAAACATGGCAGCAACTTAAATGTTTCATTTAACAAAATCCAAAATTAAATCTGGTATCTGATCTAAATCTCTACGTTTATTTTCCCTCTGTTTCATCAAACTGTCGTCCTCTGTCTTTCTCTTTTGTCCCTGTTCAGTTTTTAACCAACACATTCTGGTTGTTTGTGTCTGAACAGAGAACATCCTTCTCTTGTTTCTATTTCCAGTCGATATTCTTCACATCGTGGATCTTTCCCTTTTTTCATCATCTTGGTGTTTTTATTGATAATTCTCTCCCTCTGTGTCTTAGATTTCTCTCCCTCCCTCCCCCCATCCTCTCTCCTCCACAGTGTGACCTCCCTCCCTCTTCCTCTGCAGTCGGGCAGAGATTTCATGTTCAAAGTCAAGGTCAGGAGGCGACGGGGCGGCCAGAGCCGGGCGGAGGCAGGTGGAGGAACTACTGGAGGGTTTGAACCTCCCAGAGAGAAGAGGAGGAGGAGGAGGGGAGGGAAGAGCAGCTACAAAGAGGGAAACAGAGAAGAGGCTTCCTCTGAGGCGGCTCCTCCTCCTCCTCCTCCTCCTCAGCTGAATCCAGTAAAGTCTGATCAACCCTGTGTCCTGCAGATGACTGCAGCTCTGCTCGTTCACTGCTCTAAACCTCACTCCTAATATTTAAGGAAAACTACAAAAGTTTTAGATTCAAGATTCAGGATTCAAGATGTTTGGAGTGTACCCTGTGATCTCTGACCAAGATACAGTAAGAATTTCTGGGTCTCTGATTGGCTGACCTGATCTGGTGAACGAACACTCTGTGATAACGATCCTCTCTCCTCGTTCACCTGCTCCTCTGCAGCAGGATGACCGATGTCCGATCACTTCACTAAGAGACAGATACAAGTTTCTCTTTATGTCAGAGGAGAACGGAGTGAATCAGATTTCTGTAAGAGGTTAAACTGAGACTCAAAGGTTAACAGACTCTTCATTTTCTAACCTGATTTTTAACCCTTTTTTTTCCAGCTGATTGTTGTTGTTTGTTCACTCCTGCAGAAACATTTGCATTTTCAGTAACCCTTTAAATTAAGTCTCAGATCACAGGACGTTATTGTTTCCTTGTTCTGCCTGAGTTTAAAAAGTGTTTTCCTTTTTTCCTCTGATTTTAATGAGAATGTAAAGAAGTCTGTAAATCTCACACCCCACTGATCCTCTACTTTCTGTTTCAGTGGATCAATAAAAGTAAATTTTCTAACATCCCTCCATCCTTAAACACTTCCCCCTCCACCATGAACCGAAGTTGTTTTTATTCTGCCATTTCTCTCTCCTTCCTCAAACCAAACCTGTGCTCATGTTTACAGCTTTGTGACGACGAGTGGCGTCTTATGTTTTGATGAAACACGTTAAACACACGTCTGAGATGTTGATTTTAAGTGTGAGAGGTTCTGAGAGCTGATTTCTGATCCGTCATCGTCCTTGATCCAGATTCCTGCACGTTGATCAGAGCAGCAGATTAAAGGCTTCAGGTCCGTCTCTGCACACCTGAGCCTTGTTCTGCAGCAGCTAATCACAGGGCCTTTATGAGACGTGGAGGTCTGAATGGTGCTGATGAGTTCCCCGCAGGAAATGATTGAAAAGAGTCTCGTCCTCACCTGAACCCTGCTGCTCTCAGACCGACACCAGAGGAGGTCCGGCTTTCTCTGGAGAGAGAAGTCACACAGGAGGGAAACTTTGCTCAGAGTTACAGCATGTTATTAGTGTTAATGTGCCTTTATGCGCTGTATAAAATGATGAGGTGCTTTCTGCTCTGCACATGATTTTCTTATCATCAGCTCTTTGGTCGTCTGGTCTTTGCTCTTGGTCTGTCTGAACAGATTATCAGACACACTACTGCTGGATGATGTTTTCATGAGGAAATGTTACAAATTTATCGATCTGACGAGTCACAGATACGTGTTCTGTTCAGACTCTGAGCTCTTGGTTCAGGTTAAACCTTTAAAATCTTACCTGATGTAGAAAACATGAGAGAGCACACACACGACGACAGATAATGTCAGTTTTCTCAGTTGCGTTCTTATAGTGTGTGATGTGCAGAGAGAAGACCAACACAGCCACACCACACACTAACAGATTCACCACCAACAACCAGAGTCTGGACTCTCACAGCTCCACATCTGACCACGTCAGAGGAAACAAACATGGCAGATAATCAGGAAAAAAGCCAACTGAAGACAGAAGGACAACAAATGGGACATCGTCGTCCACCATGTTTGCAGACTCGTTGGATATTTATAAGATAAAATCTGGATGATTATGGTTGTGATAACATTAGTAGTGACAGTTTGGTTCCCTCTTTAGTTTTATTGTGAAATCTGTGTTGTTGTTTTTTCCATATTTCTCTGCAGAGACTGACAGATGTCAACCTGTCACTGTCAGTCTATAAAAATCATCTCCACAGCTCAGTGGGCGTCAGGAAACAGCCGTGACGAGTCAGATCGAGGGCTGAGACGCAGGGTTGATATATTTTCAGGTGTTTACTCAGCACTGATGAAGCCGTAGGAAGAAAAACACTCGTCCTGATGTGAACCGCAGATGGAGACACGACAAGCACTAAAACCCCGCTGGATAATTGTGTTTGTCCAGACTGACAGTTTGGCAAACAGCCCGCAACAACCTCTAACCTGCAATTTAATCAGAGGATGGAGAGAAGGAGGAGGAGGAGGGAGAGATGAAGACAGATACTGTATGAGTGTTTGGACTGATTTAAATTTCCTGAAAATAAAACATGGTGAAGACGATGCGTGGCGGAGAGAGACTAAAGCTCGGATCAGTTGGTGTCTGTGTCGCTCCGCAGTTACACCACCAAACAGTAGGTGGCAGTGGTTTCTCTTGGAGCTGATAAATGTTGGATGACAGGACAGTGGAGGAGAATCATTGGACTGAGTTTTCTGTGCTCGTCCGACTGATGAGAGACATGTATGAGACTGAGAGGACCAATCACAGTTGTTATGGGCTGCATCGCCATGATGTTCAGTTATGCTGCATTCCATTTACATCGGAAGTCTTGACTATTCTTTGGTCATCAGAGAGGTTTTTTTTTTTTATGATGGTTTTCATGTTTAATTTTTCAGATCCATGTTTTGTTGAAGGAGATTCAGTCAGATAAAGCAGAAACATTGTCATTTGTTACCAAAACACAAAACCGACCGACTTTCCGAGTTTGAAATCTGACTTCACGGATCATTCCTGTTGAAACTTCTGACTAGGAACTCGGAAATTCCAACTTCTAAATACAACTGGAATGCACCACTACATTCCAGGGGGGTGACGTCAGGCTATGGTGTCGATAAGACACAGAAGTATAAATCAAGCAAGAGAGCTGAAACTAAACAGGCTCGTTACTGTCGACTAACTACAGTCATTTCTGGCTAATGACTTTAAACTGTTTGATCGTTTTAAAAACTAAAAACCATCTCAGTTTAGTTTCATATCACCTCTTTCAGCTTCCTTCTGGAGCTGTAGCATGAACAGGCCGCTCACCAACTGCAGCCGACTGTAGATCGGCAAAACTCAGCAATAAATGCAAATGGTGACACCCACCACTCCGATTATTCTTCTTCTTCTTTCTGTTCTCGTACAAATGTTGAAATCAACCCGTTGGCTCCCAAAAACTCCAGAAGTCCCATCCTTTGCATAGGTCAGGATGTTTTACAGCAGACAGCCTCATAAATCTGGTAAACGGCAGAGCGGCAGATCTGATGACCCCATACATCACAGAAAGGTCAGCAGCACGACGGAGTGGGAGCTCTGTCTGTCTCCTCACAGAGGAACTGAAAATCTACAGCGACGACACGATGGCCGAGCGTGAGTAATGAAAGAAACACCCGCAGACAGAAGGAGACGCATTAGTATGGAGGAGGAACGAGCGGAGACCTTTACAGAGGAGGAGGAGGAGGACATGAAGCCCCCACACAGAGACTGAAGGTTGTTCAAGGTCTAGTGGATCTCTGCAAACTTTTATAGGATTTGAGCATAATTTTCCTAATTTTCTCCCAGACAGTTCAGTCATTCAGCACCGTGACGTCCAACTGAACCTTCTGATCAGAAGTTTCCCTCTCATAAAGACACCCCAGCCTCAGGCTCCATCCTTCACCACCACCTCCACGTACATCTGATTGTTTCCCATGATGATCCACTTTGTGTTGAGTCTAAGCGCTGAAGTCACTCCTGATTGAAATATGATGCAAAACTAGTTTAATCCAGGTGATAGTCAGACTGACCACACACCTGTTCTATTCGATTCAGTCTTATTTGTATAGAACAGGTCTAGACCATACTCTTTAGATTATTATATTTACAGAGAGAAACCAAACAGTTCCACCATGAGCAGCACTAGGCGACAGTGGAGAGGAAAAACTTTCTTTTAAGGTGCAGAAACCTTGAGCAGAAGGTGTTGAGCAGGATCGTGGGGGCAGCAGGAGGCTTGTCATCATAGATCAGACTCTACAGCTCCGGAGGCTAAAATAGGCTAGCTAAAACAGGTCGGTTTGTAGCAGCACAGTCCAGATTTACCGCCTTGTTTAGAGACTCCTGCTGCATTCATGTTTGATTTGGAACGTGAATGCAGAAGAAAACCAGTTCCTGACCAGGTACCACCCTGACCCCCTCCTAATAACACAGGAAATATAAATACAAAATATAAAAAACACTCCTTCTCTGATGAGCTGTTTCACTGCTGAACCTCTCCACATTAAATCTGTGATTATTTGAACCAGGTTTGGTTTGGAACAACATCCTGCAGCTGGAGACGATGAGGAGTTTCAGTCAGACTCTAACATCAGATGACGAATCCTCCACAGCTGCTCTCTGCTTTCACAACACTAACTTCTTACGGCTAATGACACTAAATTAACTCTGGAGATGTTTTTGTCACTAAGTAGTGAATATACATTAGTAAAGACTCTCAAACACAACATGAGAGCTTTGAAACAGAAATATGAAGCTCAGGGGACGGTCTGAGGGCACTGAAGATACTTCACACATACAGTGAATATATATATTTATATTCGACCATCAGAAAGTATGAGGCTCATGGGACCATCTGACTTTGTCTGATTGCTCTTTAAGATCACACTCAGAGGAAGAAACACACATTTATTAAAATAAAAGCATATAACAGACATTTTCTGTCCAGTCACGTACAGGAAATGGATTTTATTCAGTGTGTGTCTGAAAGAACAGCTTCACCGCTCCTCAGCACTGATTCTCCAACTGTCTGAAACTCAACAGGATAGTTGAATTCTTCCAAAGATGGAGGCATCATCATCCTGTTCCTCATTTTCCAGGTTCATCCTTTAATTTGTCACCTGTGCAGATATAAATAGAGACCCATCTGTGAAACTGGTACCAACAAAATGTCTGGCATCTTGAAGGATAAGCATCGCTCCACCTGGTTGATAGAAAAAGATCTTCACACTGTCAGAGCTTCATCAGAGTAAACACAACTCAACAATAAGCAGACAGGCAAAGACACAGTACGGCTGCAACTAAAGACTGTTTTGGTAGTCGACTATTCTGTTGATTATTCGATTAGTCGATCACTCAACGATTATTTCTGTCACACCCTCCATTGGCATCATTCATTTGTTCTTCTTCGTTAGTAACGCTGTCATGACAGACGATGGAAGCGAGTGAACATTTAGATGATTCCTCTTATAAAGTCTGTGGTTTTATGGTTTTAAACAACACGCCGTATAAATTTTAATACACAGTCACCTTCTGTGCATCCTTTCTTTAAAAAATCAACTCATCAACCTCATCATTTCAGCTGCTGAGTCCTGATGGTTTCAGGGTGAATTAGTGAAACTTTCCGGAGGTTAATCTGTGAAGAAGTCAAACCTGAAATAAAGTCAAAGAAAAATTCGATCTGTTCTCGCCTGTGAAGAGTCAACACTCGTCAGTGTCGGAGAGAGAGATCAGCAGGAGATGGTTAATAATCTAAACAGAGGAACAATATCGTCCTTCAACATTATTACTGCAGAGAGAGAGAGCTGAGAGTTCAAACAGAAATATTACATAAATCATTTATGAGCTGTTAGAGAGCGAGGCAGAGGTCCCAGAGTGAGAGGCTGTGTTTGTAATAAGCTCCAGTTGCCCTTCAAGCTATATTGTTTCTCTCAGCGTCCTCCCTCCCTCTCTCTCTCTCCTCCAGTCTTTTCCAAACAAAGACACAAATCTGTGGATTCAGTTTGCATGTAGAGTATGGAGGGATGGAGCCTCTGGGAGCTGCTGCCACCCAGAGAGAGGGAGGGAGTGAGGGAGGGATGGAAATGGAGGGAAGTGTTACCATGCAGACAGACAGTGGAGCTACTAAACCCTGTGGAAACCAGTGTTGTGTGGATTATTCAGACTAACAGGGACACTGCCTCTGAAGAGACGCTGCTATCGAATCTGCGAGCGTCACAAACTGAATTCGATTCAGCTCCGTTAAGTCGAGGTGGAGGCAGGAATCTAAAACTGGACTGAAAAGACCGAGGGCTGTGCTCAGAATTCAGCTTAATCCACCAAATATTTTCACCACAACTGAAAAATAAACAGACAAGATGAAGTTTAACTTCCCTGGAAACCTGCAGATATTATCACCTGCAGGATATTACTGTTGGTTAATTCCTGGACGATTGCTCTTTGTGTTTATACACAGCAGTGGATAATTAAGCTAATTTTACTCAACTACGACTGAGTTACGTTTCCTACAAAAAGTCTTTACAGCTGTAAATTAGTTTAGTTTCTACCACCACATTTCCACTGTGATCTGTATCCAGAAAATAAACGATCCGATCATCGGAACTGGAAATGATGCGTTTCCAGTTGAGAGGTCAGAAAAACATGGACGCTCGCAGGAAGGTCTTTGTTGTTGTTTCAGAGAATTAAAACAAATCTGCTCCACCTGAAGAACACCTCAGCTGTTAACGCCCAGCTGAAACTTCTGGGAACTTGGAAATTCCGACTTACGAGTACGACTGGAACGCACCACTACCTTTGGGTTTACACCTGGTGTAAATCAGATCAGATTAACTCACAGATCAGATCTGAGAGTTAATCTGAGGTGGAGACAGATCAGCTGCAGGAGTCTGACAACCTAACATTTCTACCAGTCACTGTTAGACACTGTTAGACCTTCTGTCTTTACATCTTCATCAGGTTGAGAACTGCTGATGACAGAGAGGGTCAAGAGGTCAGAGGTCACGTTGTACAGATCTGAAGTCTGATCAGACTACTTCTGAAGCGGTCCGCGGTCTAGGTCAGGAAAAAAGAATATAGCGATAGAACAACAACAAATTATTATGATTTGTCTTCTTCGGTACACACACACACACACACACTAATCCATTCATCCATCTTCTCTCGCTGATTTCCTCATCTCGTCTTCATTCTTCTCTTCCCTCAGGAGGCTGGAGGACACAGCCAATGATATTCGTACTCGATATTGTTGTGTGTGTGTTGGTGCATGAGTGTTTGGTTGGCTGCTTTTAATAACTTTGCTTTCATACAGGAGCACAGAGATCACACATGTCTCCATCACACACTGCAGGGAGTGTGTGTGTATACACACATGTGTCTACACACACACACACACACACACACTTCCTGTTTATACCTGATGCTCATAGTTGGGAAATTATGAGGAAAGTTTCGAGGAAATACTCAGGACCCGTTTGATGAAGCGTTACAGTTACTGTCCTTGTTGGTGCATTCAAGGACGCTGCGACATCTGAGTGTTTCTCACTTTGATAAGTCAGACTTCACAGTGTGTGTGTGTGTGTGTGTGTGTGTGTGTGTGTGTGTGTGTGTGTGTGTGTGTGTTTGATGTCGTATACTCGACTCAGCTGCTTTTAGGATAAAAATGATTTAAAAACCGTCTCAGATCAGAAACAGCTGAGAGGCATCGACTCTCAGATAAAACATTTTTACTGAGGCTTTAATTTTTTTAAACTGAAGCTCTCAGAGACTCGGGATCGACTGAAAATGACTCTCAAAACGACTTGTTCAAGTCACAGCTGTGACTCCGAAACCAGTTATTAATATTCACACATGGTTTAAAAGTATCTCTTCTTCTCTTACCCCAGCCAAGGTCATTAGAAACCCTTACAGATGGTCCTGAATGCAGCGGGGCGTCTGGTCTCTGATCAGCCTCAAAGGTCACATGACCTCCACTAGTTAAACGTGGCCGCCTGAATCCAGGTCTCTGCTGCTGCCTACAGGGAGTCTGCTGGGTCTGAACTCAGTCCTTCAGGCTTCAGGTGGAAACTGTGTCAGACATGTTTCCTTCACAGCACGACTTCAACCTCCGAACCAGAACCACATCAGCTCGTTAGCTCTCCTCTTCTTCCTCCTCTTCCTCTGGAAACAAGGAAATAAACACAATAAAAACACTGTTTAGTTACGCACCTGTTTTACCTGAGCTACATGAACATCACACATTAGAAGCTTTGAATAAGAGTCTGAACCTACAGACGAAACTGTTCTCAGATCTGTGAGGGAGAAAACAAACTGACAGAACGAGCTTCAGTTCTCAGATAATCAGCATAACGAGCAGCAGAGTGTTTGTCTCAGTGTGATTACAAAACACACAATCAGGAAGAGAAGAAGAAGAAAAATCCTGCAGCTGGAAAATTCATGTTTTTATTAATAATTCAGGACGAAGAAGGAAAAAGGTTTTTGTGTTGTTTCCAAAATTCGCAATCAGATTTTCTTCTTCTTCTTGGCTTTTAGGGTAAAAATTGAGCACTGCAGCAACCGCTCGGTAGTTTCAGTGTGTTCCTTTTTTGAAACACACACACACACATGCACACACTCACAGCTGGTTTCCAGTGGTCTAACATCCCTGCAGCAGGTGACTCAGTGCTGAGCTGCTCTTAAACGGCAGCCAACCTACAGCACACACACACACACACACGTATACACATATACACCACCACCATGAGGCAGATTAAATTGATGCCACTCAGGGAACAAACATGAGTCACCGTTATTCATGAGGCTCTTGTGATCGGTGTGTGTGTGTGTGTGTGTGTCAATACTGGCTGGTACTATAGAAATATAAACACATCTGAACTGAACCTGAACTAATATTTTGTCATAAAGGCGATCAGGCGTGCCGATAAACTACGTCCCACCAGCATGACGTTCGGCCACCATTAATCCTATTACTAAGCCGCGTGCCATCTTCACCACTATCTACCGTATAGGTAGCCATTAAACACAGTAATAGCAGCGAATCTTACAGATCACCAATGGGCAACGTGATTCCTTTTTCAATGATCTGAAACTTCAACAGTGATTAACTGAATTTTCTGCAGTCCTTTAACTCCTTCTACCTGGAGACTCTGACTGATCTATCAGATCAATCTTCATCGAGATCAGTCATTACCTGGAGAACCCTTGTTTACAGTCGGTTTTGGTCAACTCTAGTGGATCATCAGTGTAAATCTGGGGAACTACAAGTCTCTGTTCGACCAATGATCTGTTCCTGGTCCAATACCTGGTCTCTCTGTTTCCAGATGCTGCAGTGCTGGGTCAAAAACTACTCAGTGTCATTCTACTGCTTTGTAAACCCAGCAGGTTTAATAGCTAACCTAGCTAATGTTAGCATTAGTTGGTAAGCAAGGTCCCCCTGATATAATCTCTGGGTTTTTACAGGGTGTTTCTTGCTATGAGCCACATCTTGTATTTCAGTTCTCAGTCCTTTTCTGTGCTGCCGAGAAATAGTGAAAAGAGCTGACTAAGGTTGGCGTTATTCACCTTGGCTGGGCAGCAGAGATTATCAGGGTAACTGCTTTTACCAAGCGGTGCTAATTTGCTAGCTAACCTAACTAAGCATTAGAATGACACAGAATATTTGAGGGTTGGTTTTTTTCATCAGTTGTGACGTCACGACTCAACAAGTGGATTGTCCAAATTCAAAAGTAACAACACTCAAGCGCTGCAACTCAGATAATGTTACTGAGCTGCACATTTAACTTATTTAGTTTTATTTCACAGCCACTAAAAAACTTCATCATCAGCTCAACCAGATTTAAGCTCAGTCATCTCAGCGTGTCGTCCGGCTCCTGCTGCTGTTCCTCTTCATCTGACTGAGACAAACAGCTCTGACAGCAGCTCACCACTCCTCCTGCTGGACTCTCAAACCCCACCAGATAAAAGATTATTTAGTGTCTGAAATCGCTGCAGATGACTGGCACCAGCTCCTGCTTCCTTTGCCAAACCCCACAGCAGTCACCTCAGACAGAGGTCCGTTTCCGACAAAACTCACGCTGAGAGACACAGATCTGGAACAGAGCTCTGCTGTTTCTTAATCTGTTCTCACACTGTAATCCATCCTACATTTCCATAGTGAAGGTTCTCTTCAAGTAAAAGTATCAGTACCACAATCTGAAAATACTCCATTAAAGTTTACTTAAGCTGTAAGTCCCAGTTTGAACCTGGATCCCTGATCTCAGAGCCGTGATGAAGTTAGAGTAAAACACCTGGTTGTCTTAGTCCGGTAGCAAGGTTTTGTTATTTACTGATCTGTGGAAATAAAACAACTGACTGTCAGTTTGAACCTGGGTTCTCTCCATCGTCAGACTGGTCATAGGGACTTCAGGGGCCAGATCCTGATGGGCTTTTAAAAAAATCCTGAGGGGTCCCAGATGAAAAGTCCAGGGTTGAATTTCAGTCATCATTCAGTCTTTTATTTATTTATTTCAGATAGGAAACCTGGCTTGCAGTCAGGTGGCGACAATGAAACAACAACTTTAATTTAGAAGACAACACAAAGTGTACAAAGCCAGTACATAAATATAATTAGAAATATCTCTCAATTTTGAGGTGCATAAACAACAAAACAATCTCTAAAATACTAGTTGCTAAAAATATATTTTTAAAGTACTAAAATTTAAATATAGAGAGTATTTCATGCATAAATTTAACAAGTTTATTGCACAAGAAGACAAAGGGTTTTTACTCCTTTTGCATGAACCGTCGGCCTGGAAGAGTTTCAAACTCATAGTGAAGGGGATGATCTGAGCAGTCTAGAATAGACCTGAAGCACTGGGAGGAGCTGCTGAATAAAGATGGCGTCAGGAGGTCTGTGGGGCACCTGTCACATCACCAGCCACCTTCAGAGACAAAGCTGGAAGTGATTTTTATCCTTGATGTTCAAGTTAACAGAAAATGTCCAGAACAGACTGGATAAAAGACTTAGTAGAATAGAACATCATCTCCTGTACCTCTTGATGAAGTTAAAATGTTTTTTAATATAGGGCAAACATTGCAATCCCCTTCTTACAATTCAAATTCAGTATTCTGAATGTTGATGTTCTGTTGATGAGGAGGCCTGAAGATGGTGGGTGGGATGACTTTTCTAAAATCAATCCCAACATATCTGTAGTCTTTTGGACTAAGGCATTATCCTTTTTCCTTCACAAACTCATCACCATCTGTGATTCACTCTTGTTTTACTACAGTTTCTCGCTCTCCCTCTTCATCTTCTTTGTCTCTTCAACAACAGGCTCTTTTTCTTTTTTGGGTAAAGTTTCCACAGTTTACTCTGTTGTTGTTCCATTGATTTATATTTCCTCTACCTGGGAAGCTATCAATAATCACCACTGAGGAAGGCAAACTCAGTCTCACTTAAGATTCCCTCTAGTATGAAGAGAGACTGATGGTAACCAATCTAAACCATGGTGGTGTCATTATTCTTAATATACTGTGTGATTTCAAGAGGAGAGGTTGTTTTTTAATACAAGCCAGTTGGGTGGGCTGAGCTTTTATTGATCATCTTGAAAAGACCTCAGATTCGGGTAACTGGGACTTTGACTCTTCTTTGGTGACTTGAGAATCAACGCTGGGACTTGGGGTTTGGTGGCTCGACTACAACACTGGTGAAAGTAGCAGTAAAACAAATAGAAATACTCAAGTAAAATAGATACAGTACTCGGCCCATAATGCAGTTTAGGTACAGTTTCTCACAGTTTAACTTGGTTTATCGACTCATTAATAGCTCAGACTGAAAACCACGAAGTGTCTTCTCACAATAATTATTTAGTTTTTTCCTCAGAATTGAAACATCCAGTCCGTCTCTGTGGTTTATAATCTCTGTCCTCTGAGCTGTGGACTGCAGCCAGCAGATACAGAGAATCCAAAACAATAACTGAGAGGAAAAAAGCAGCAGTGTTAGAGTCAACAAACTGCTAAAAAATATCCAGTTTGTCTCTGCTGACAGGAGGAAGCAGAGTCTCTTATCCTCCATCTTTGGCATGGGTCGACTCATTTACCATCTGTTCCTGTGGTTTTAGATCTTAGCTCTCAACAGGAGCAGGAAGGGTTTCTCCTTTAGTCTCAGC
>BRZM01000357.1:0-30012 GCA_033238685.1 Lates japonicus
CACCTACCTCTCCAGCCTCCTTTCCTTTACAGAACACACACTCCCTCCGTCACCCTGACTCTCATTCTGTCTACCAAACTCTGACCCACATTGCACGGTCCCTCCTTCATCCAAGGATTACCTCTCCTAATCTCTGATGCTATTAAACCTCCAGGACAGCTCCACCCTTCCCGTCTCCACCTCCCTCCATTCCTTGTGGGACAGTCAAAACAACAGCTTTGGGGTCACCAGGGGTACCCTCAAAGTATGAGATACACCACCTGGTATGAATGAGTGATATTAGCTCTGGAGTTTAGGATGGAAGGTCAGGCAAAAACATTTTTGGGCTCAAATCGCACTATAAACGTGCCGGGCCACAGCGGGTCAGTGGTGAACTGAGGGGTTTATCGCAACCAAGCGAGGCGATTATATGATTTAACTTACACCTGGACTCTGGCGCTGTGTCAAATGTTTGAGCCTTAACAAAGGGCAGATCTACACAAGAGCACCTAACCCAACGAATAATCTGGGGGATTTATAAGGGTTTTAGCTGCATGGGGAGACTCAGAGCCTAGTGCTACCCTCTCAGGTGCTGAACCCTGGATTACTGCTAATCAGGAGCTATGAAACTAGGAAGCAAACAACAGACTGTAACATTTAAAACTGTACCAGTATGGTGGGCTCTTTTGTTCAATGCATGATGACGTTCTACTCTGACAATTCTGTTTAATTACTTTTATATCTATATATTTCCACTGAGTTTGTCATTGAACTTGTTGATTATTTTTATTGCTTAGTTTATAAAATTGAATATCAAAAAATGTCCATCACATTTTGTCAGAGCCCAAGCTGACATCTTCAATTATTATTATTCAGTCCATAACCCAGAGATATTCTTTACAGACGGCAAAAATACACAATCTCCAATCTATTACATCTAATACAGAGAAACTACATCTGAGAAGTTGGAAGCACCAAATGTGATAAATGATTGTAAACAAATCATTTTCTGCTGATTGACAAATAAATAGCATGTATTTTTAAAAATACAGGCATAAATCAAATTATGAATTAAGAGGTGTCAAGACATATGTAGCTGAATTACTGAATGATTGTCTTACCCTTTGAGCGATTTCCCTCTCCACTATGCTGTCCTCCAAGGAGAACATCTCTGACACCGGCCTCTCTTTCACCGGCTCCTTCCTCACCCTCTCCTTCACACTGGTCAGGTCCGGCTCTGAGATGGATGGACCTAAAACCGCTCCATTCACCCCACCCTGGTCCCCTCGGGTCAGTGTCCCACCAGCACCTGCACCACAACCTCCCCCAGGCCCTCCACCACCACCACCACCACCCTGGTTCTGCCCAACTCTGAGGGCTCGGCCCTGGGACGGGTTTGAGTCCATAGGTCCCTGGTTGCTCTGCGGTCCTTGATTGTGGTTGTGGTGGTGAGTGTGGTTGTGATTGTGATTGTGGGTGTGGTTGCGGATCTGAGCATTGCTAGGAGGCCTAGGAGGTCCAGGGTACTCCGGTGGGGGTTTGTTGGGCAGCTTGGCCAGAGCGGCCTGGAGCTGAGCGCTGATGCTGATGTCCTCATTGAGACCTGGGATCTGAACGTCCAGCTCAGGCCTCTCCTCTTCCTCCTCCTCCTCTTCTTCACTCTCGCTACTGTGTATGAGCATGGTAGCATTAGAAAGAGTCTTTTGATGTTGGTAGGCCACCGCTGCAGGTGGCGCTGCAGAGGCCTGGGGTGCTTTCTGGGCAGGCATCTGCATAGGCAACTCCTTTGGCTGCTGAGGTGGAGGTTGGGGCTGTAAGAAGGTGACTGAGGGGTCTGGGGCTGAGGAATGGACTGGGGCTGAGGCGGCATCACATGTTCTCTGAGAGTATTCCTCCGATGCAGTGGAGCGTTCATGCCCTTCATCACCATGCCCTCCAACCCCCCTCCTCTCATGCTGCTGATCACCTCCATGCTCTGCCTCTTGCCCAGAGTGGAGCGGTGCTTAGCAGCCGCGGTTAGCGGCTCGCTGACCTCCTGCAGCGATTGGTGCACCACGGCCGAGCTGTCCGGCTGGAAGGTCTTGACCGACAGCTGCACCATACGGGTGACCAGCTCCGGACTGCTGCCCCCGATGCAGCGGTGACGGTGGCTGGCCAGGTCCGGTGTGCTGGTGGCCGGGCGAAAGGAGCTGGAGGGGTAAGGTGGAGGAGGGCGCGACATGTAGTTTCCCCTGCGTTACACAGAAGTAGCTTCCTGCTGCTGTCCCCTGTTACTTGTATTTTGCTAACTCAGTGTGTGCTGACAGGTGAGAGATGGAGCCTTTACGCTTCCACCTCCACCACTGCCTCCCACCATTAACGCAGGTGAATGACATAGCCCTGGCTGGCTGGTCCCTCCTGATGAGGGCCTATGGGACACTGGCTTACTGTAGATCTGCAGGTGAACAGTCACAAAACGGCATGGAAATATAGAAAAGGCAGAAGAAAAATCTAACAATTCATTCAGAAAATCTACTCTCTACCTGTGGCCCATAAGGTCCAGGACCAGGGCCCCAGGCCATGATAAGGGCCCTCCTCATCTCCGCTGGCTGTACAATTGCAGAGCTTCAGGTTGACGGTAAGCGCAGGCGTTACTGACACCAGACCGCGCAGTGATTGCCATGGAGATCATGGTGATGGGGAGCATGCGCCGCTTGGCCGCATGGATTTGCATCGCATCGGGCGTAATGTAGGATCGAGCGATGATGGCGCTTGTGGCGGTTGTAGATGTAGTCAGCGAGGAGTCACCGCCGGGGATGCTGAGGTTGAGGACAAGGGGTGAGGGTGGGACAGAAGTCTGGGAATTACCGAGGAGCCAGGCTAGCTGCTGTATGCCTGGGCACGGCAAATTACTTCGGAAGGGGAATTCACTGGGCAGCCGGTCCAGGCTATTCCGACTTGCAGTAGGGGTCATCATGGAAAATGCTGTCTAAAGAATAAAGTGTACAAGAATAAATGAATAAGAAACACACAAACAAAAAGCTGCATCACAAATATTTCATGAATCCATTAATGAAACAAAGATGGAAGTTGTGAGGGCGGTAGACGTGGATGCTGTATATTCATTGAAGCTCTGCTAACATTCACAGTTGGTCAGAAAAATAAAGTCAGCACAGAAAACCCAGAATGAACCCACCAAACATAGTGGCATGACCATAAGACAAAACCAACAGAAATGGAAAGGAAGGGGCATAAATTAAATCCTGATTCTACAGTTGAGGGTACCTAACAAGTAATTTAGCCAGTGCTATACTGAGGGCAGTGCTGCTGTTTTCCAGTACTGTGGTTGGAACTTTCTCATGAAGCTTACAAGCACGACACTTTGTGCACCCTGGCGTCTCTGATGTGCCAAAAGATCATTGGTTGGCTTTGCTGTAAGCAGTAGCACCAACCAACTTTAGAAGAATGAGAAAATGTCTCATAGAAAGAACTGCTTATAAGCGGGGTGATTGAACATTTTTCCCACCATGATGGAGACAGTGGTATGCATGCAATTGCCTTTGTTTGACAAACAGAGTATCTGCCCCATGAAACCATCTTGATTACAAGCCGGGCAGAGACACATAATTCCATCCATTATTGAAACCGGAGGTGATGCCTGAGGTCACACCAGAATGATCTCTCACGCCCACACACAGTAGCACACCCAATGCTCTTTCCACACGCCTGTTTTACTGTCACGCTCGACATGACTGTAGCCTCTGATTATAAAGCAGACTTCGAGTGTGAACAAGTAAATGAAAGAGCGAAGCACAATGAAGTCACCGCCTGCACCCCTAACGTTGGGCTCTAATTGGCCGGGATTGTTAAATACAAACGGCTGTGAGTCACACGCAGATGAAGAGCACAATTAGCTCCATTCAAACGCCGCTGTTTTTGAGGAGGCAAAAATCTTGAACTGCCACTGTATGGTTGTTGGAGGTGGGGCTAAACTACTGTAATGTCAAAGACTGTGGTGTTAATGTACCTTGGAGAGCCTGTGTGTCCTGATAATGCCTGACAACATCAGAATGCATTGACCAAAGGACTGGGGACGTGACTGGAATGAAAAAACACATTAATGCAGAACAGTTAAGAGATTGTTATACCTAAGTTTTTGCATGTTATCACCACTTGCAAATATTACCAATATATAATATGCACACTAAATAAACTCAAATGTCACAAACATGTCGGAGTAAAAATATTTTAGCTTGATTTCTTGCATTACAAAGCAAAGCCATTATTTCACTTTGTTTCTGTTTTAACACATCTACACAACAGGTGACCAGGACTGACTTAGTATTCCACTCCAGGGCAGTGGAGCTGTCAACCGCCAGTGCTTATGGTTCTTCAGACAGACATCTGAGCACCGAGGACTGATCAACAGCTACAGTTATTTAGCCTAGCCATTGTCTGCCAGCAGGGAGGGAGAGACGACAAATCACTGCCTTCATTGTCGCACCGGGAAATCAGACCAAGCAAATACCCTTGCAAACTTTCCAACAACACCCACCACACCACAAAGGCGACGCGACGTTAAAACCCGGGAGGGCTCAAGGGCACAATTAAGAGCTACCCCGAGTGGGGAAGAGCAGGTCAAATCAACCTCGGCCTTTTCTGCTTCCTCCCAAAAATTCTCCCTGGTCTGGCAGGCTTGGTCTGCGAGACAGGCCAGAGGCACACACAAACAGGACTGTGTCAAACCACTAAGCAACAAGCAATATTAAACCACATCAAAGAGAACAAATGCCTCTGACAGTACCAGGAGAGGCGGTGGGTCCAGGTGGGTTCCTCCCGATTGGCAGGTGGGAGTGAGTGGGCCTAAAGAGAAAGACACACATTAGGTGACAACAGAGACGTATGATTCACCAACAACTCAAGCGATTCACACTAAAAGCACTGTGAACTCATGTCATATAATTTGTTTTATTAAATTTTTACATAACCTTCACAGGCTTGGTGAACTTGATTGGGAAATTAAATGACAGACAATACTGGTTTAATTTAATGGCCTTCAGCTGGCCCTTCTGCATGGCCTCCAGACCTCACTCTGCACAGAGATCTCAGTTCTGCTTGTAACTTGTGTCTGGCCGTGAAAAGATGAGTTGATGTACTATTACTCTATATCCTCCTGAAAGAAAACACAGAAATAAAAACAGATATTTTTAACACAGTTGTATTTAGAAAATCAAGAGCAAATTTTTTCCTCAGATGACTCCGTGCAGGGATATCTGGGAATGTGTTTGTGCATTTTTATTTGTCACACCGCACTAGAAACCCTGTGCAAAGCGTGTGTATATTGACTGTCGATACAACACCACCATGTGAAAATGATGGTGTCGCTCACCAAGTATTCCACGCCGATGGCTGCTGACTTGAAAGCGTTATGGTACTCAATGTCCTTCCACCTGTCATCACACATTACAAAATGTACACACAAGGTTAAATTTTTCCACACAAAATGTAAAATAACATTTTCCTCGCAGATTCATTCATTTGTACTATCACCACTGCTCATGGTCACAGATGGATCACATTTATATGGGTTACAAACAATGACAAGACACAGGGGAAACTATCGTGAGCATGATGGATCTGCCATTTCTGTGGAAGTAGGACAAACACCGATGAAGGAGACACACCAATGAAAAATATCGCTATGTAGTTGTCCTGTGGAAGAGGACATCAGAAAGACACAGTTAAGTCTTCTCACTGCTTTTCACAATGGCTACTCTGTAGATAGTGTGTGTATGTATAGGAGGCGGGCAGGACATATCATTTGTCTACCTTAGCAGCAAAGCTCTCCTGCCCAAACCGTCCAGTTTCCAGCATCTTCCTGATGGCACAGCAGCTCTGCTTCAGCGCCTGTATTCGACGGGAAAAGCACAAGACAGACACGGAACCAGGAATGTCATCATCCCAGGCTCTCACACACGGCAATCACAAGGGCCAAACAGATAAAGTCACTGTCCGTGGCCCAGTGACCTTGTGCCCCCTCCCTCAGCTTACTTTCTGGGTCCACTCCTCCAGCACCTCTTCTCCATTAGGCCAGTTCTAGAGAAGAGAAGCGGCTAGAGATAGTATATGTGAAAAGGAGCTGAAGTCTTGTAATAGAGAAAGACAATTAATTGAAATTTCACCAAAATACTTGCCACTAAGAAAATGGTGTTTGTTGTTTGTGTCTGTACTCTCACCAGATTCTGCTCATTATTCACAATGTCTATAATGAAAAAGGAGGAGGAGGCAATAATAGACATACAAAGCTTCAGTACCAAAACACACAGTCATATATATTTGAACAATGAAGGTTTGAGGACTCACCACTAAATATAATATTCCTGAGGAACCTCTGAGATATGAATTTATGAAGTCAAGTCAGCTAAAATCCATAGATGATTTTTAACTTTTTACAAAACAAAGTCTTTATAAAGAATGTAATACGATCTCAAATGCAGTGTTTTTCTGTCATATTTAAGGAAAGGTTTTATACCATAAATAATACGATTACCAACTTTGTCATTCCCATGTGATGCTAAGACAAGCCAGGATACTCATTTAATAATTACAAAATTATTAACTACCACAAAATTATATTCTTCCAGACGCAACACAGGCATTGTCCTGAAACATATTTGATACCAAGGCTAACTAAGAAGCAGAGACTGGGCATTTTTTCCAAATATATGCATATTGTGATAACTGAAGCAACCGTTAGCGTAATTAACTAGCTAGCCAACAATCCTGATGTTCCTCGGCCCCTGTGTGCTACTGGCTACAACACCATTCTCTGATACTGAGGCTCTAGTCCTCCAGATCATTTCCTGCATCTCTGCCAAGAGTACAGGGAGGATCTGCTTCCGATGAGTGCATTTCCGATGCTAAATGAGGCCAAACTTGAGATGTTAATTGTTCGTTTATACTCTAGGAGACAGACACAAAAACTGCACAAGAATCGGCATATAGGTACAGTGGCATATGTGTGTTAAGATCGACAACAGTAGAACCAGTGGACCACCTGGGCAGCCATTAGGTGTGAAGTCAAGATGTGTGAGCTTGCTCACCTGTCTCTCTTTGTGCTGCCCGCCCCTGGTAGACGGTTCAAGATGGGCTGAGGTGGGCAGCACTCACCACAGGGCTCATAGTCTGATCCTGTCACAGTCCATCCAACACCTCCTTCTTCACCTGCAGGTAATACTGATACCTAGAAAATAGAAAAAGAGAATTATTCAGATGAGATGCTAGAGAGTCCTGAGGAGATACACCATGCCTGAGAGGATGGAACCTTTAAACTTCAAAAGATTCTCACAAACACACATATATTTTGGTTTATAGACCAGATACCAAATGTGATATCCCCACCTGTCACATGCTAACAGGCTAAACTAAGATATAAATATGGTAAAATAATTAAAACATGTTCTGATGTCATAAAGATTATTCAGTTTCTACATTGCAGGAATGCTTTTTAACAGATATATCTGTTTTCTACAAGCTGTAAACTGTACAAAAAGTCTGACTAAGGGTGGTTGAACAGGCGCCTACTGGCTTTCAGGACCACACAGAATTCGGGCCAGCACAATGTTATTTTCTTCCAACCAGCCGCACTGTCTCTGTTCACCACTTATAAAATCATCGAGCGGAAATGATGGGTCTCAGTTCAACACATTTAAAGAAAGTAAGAAGAGCCACAACAGAAGGAATATTAGCAACTGAAGATTTAAATATCACCAAACACCAGAGAATGACTTTCGCCTTCTGGTTTGTGCAACAGAAAGTATGCGCCAAAGACAGTATTGGCAACGGCATTATCAAACATGAGTTTGTTGCAGAATCCAAGGAGGAATGAGTGAAATGTCATGAGACCTGAAAGAACTGTCTTTGTTTATATCATTTTGGCCAGTATCTGATTTTATTTACTGCAAACCCTCAAATGATTAGACTTTGTTTTACAAACTCCATGTTTCCAGCAAATGCTGAGGTTATGGCTGGGTTCATTCTGATGTCCATAACAGCAATATGGTGTTTATATATGGAAATATAAGAGTATGACAGTAAACCTGTTGAAATAACTATGAACAAGTGAAGTGAGGAAGCGGTAAAGATGCACTCATGGGCGCGTTCAATTGCAAAGAAAAAAAGACGGGAGCAGTTCTCCAATGTTAACAATAAAGAATGATCAGACCAAAGAACAAACCAACCAACAGATGCTCTGTTTTCCCCATTCTCTCAACACACCAGATTCCATTAAATTAGTCTAGGCATCCCAAGATTAGAAAAGCAACTAGAGCCAGCACATATCTCAAACTTACATCACAAAATAAATGATCATAAAATACTTAAAATTACATTAACTAGAGAAAGTCTTATGTTGCTTTATGAGCAGCTACAAGTGTTTAATTGATAGGCTCAAAGGCAACATAAAGTCTTAAGAGTACTGTATATAAAGAAGATATTTCTCCGTGCTACAGGATGTCTGACACTGCCAAGTTTTCAACATTACTAATGCAAGATTAATTATCAGATTTACCTCAAGAACTAAAAATGAAACATTTTCCTGAATCTTATTGGCTCACTTCTGATATATTTGTCCTATTCAATTAGAGTATGACCACTTGATACAGAGCTGTTGACTCATAGGTTGGCTGAACCTCTGGTTAGATGTCACTGGTTATTGTAGTTAGTTTCGAGTCTTGAATACAGCATCAGGCTTAAAAACAACATAGACGGCGGTCTGGAAAATGTTTTCTGTATGAAATTGTCCTACCCAAATATGAAATCCACATGTTGCATGTTGAAGGATTCTACAGAGACAGAAACCGTTCACTTTAAGTTCACGTGTCAATATCAATATAAAAAGACAATCCTGTCCTCAAATATGTAAATAAAGCGACAGCTATCACCTTACTCATGTGTGGACCCCAGCAATGTTCAAATAACAAACACCTTTACTTCTGATTTATGGAGGAAAAAAGTTTTGCTTTGTGCTCTGCCACACAGACTCATTTAGCCTACACATAGTTGTCCACAAAGACGTCATTATGGCAGCACACACCTGGCTCCTATGTCAGAATGACATCACCACGCTGTAATAACAGGTGAATATACACACACATACATGAGGTACAGCTTTCCTAACTTGGAGTAACTAGTGACTTCCACCATGGCAGAGTGCTCTGCTGGCACTCCAGGCAGCCACACAGGCACAAAGAGCCCTTTATGTGCCCACGCATGTTCAAGCCTCGCTCAAGACATGCTGCCAGATGTCCAAGTGGCCTGGACAACAATCCTGCGAGCATATGTCCATGCATGCATGAATGTGCATATGTGTGTACATGTGCCTCCCCCCCCCCCCCCCCCCGGCTCCGCAGTGGTATGACCCTGACCGCCCCCTCAGCCCCGGAATGGGTCCAGACAGCTTGTGTGGGAGGCAAGAGGATTTCACTTTGAAATGTGTTGAATCAGCAAGGGGCACTACAGAGTACAGTTGTGTGTGTGTGCGTGTGAGTGTGTGCGTGCGTGTGTGTATGTGACTGATAGTGATAACTAGCTGAACAAAGCTAGGATTTCAAGGCTGTTGGTGCTGTTAGCCTTGGGGGCTGCTGGGGCCAGCTGGCCTCGCTCTGGTCAACAGCTCTCTGTTTAGGTTCCTCACTTTCTCTCTCTGGGCCACTTTGCTCCTCTTTCATACCAGTGAGACAGAAGGAACTGAAGGTTTCAACCACACATACACCTCACCTCACCTTCTGCAAGATGTGTGTGTGTGATAAAAATAGGTAAAATCCAGAGGAGGTGATTTCCAGAAAGAAAAAAAGTAAGAGGTAGAACAGGATATCTAGTAACAAGTGAGTAATATAGTAGGTAGTTTGGGATTAGCACAAGAAGCAATTCAGGTGTCGGTCACTGTGCAGCCGACTGTGTGTGATACACATGCACCTACACACACACACACACACAGAGCAGCCATTCTGTCTCTACACAAATAAAACTAGTTTATCCCCCACAGCAAAACACTCCAAACAAGTTTCATTATAACCACTACTCTGAGTAAGACATTACTCTGATTTATACGTTTACGTGGGTGGTTTAAAAGACCATTCTGACTAAAAATGTCTCCTTCAGATTATGTGGCAATGTCAAAGAATTTCCCTCCATAATCCAACTCCAACTTGACCTTCTGCTACCAAGTCCCTGTGGCCAATTTGGGGTGAATATTGTTATGAAACTGTGCTATTGTTTGTGCAGTATCTTTTATGGCTTTTATGGTTAACACTGTGTAGAATGTAAAAAAATATTTTCACTGAGAAAAACACACTGCTTGATTGGAAGTAAAATAACAGACCAAAAGGAAGTTCATCTGCAACAATTTTAATAAACGATTTATAAATGTAGTTGACTTCAAAGCAAAAATGCCAAACATTTGCTGGTTCCACCTTCTGAAATATCAAGATTTGCTGGTTTTCTTTGTCTAATGATTCCTACGACTATGAGCATAACTACATCAAGATAACTGGAGTATGGTGTTTACATGGTCTCCAGCTTTCCTGCATAACGGCCTTAATTGCACGATAGCTGGATTGTTGGTGTGAATACACACACAGACAGACACACATAAGATTTTCAGCCCCCTGCTCTGGGTAATTTTCACAGCTGCATGCAGGGAGGAAGAGAGGGAAGGAGAAACAGATGAATGGATGTACGCGAAGAGAGGGAGATCCAGTATCAGGTTACACATCAGTCAAACACTGAACTTCAAAGAAGCCGACCACATTATAAAACTCGCATTACTTTCTCAGTAAATCTCATTTACTCAGAAGAGACAGACTTAACTGTCTTTCTGGTCTCTGGCAATAAAGTTTGAGTGAATTTGTTTCTAAAACCTTTTGATCTGTTATTGCTCAGTGTCTTCATTTTTCTTTTCTGATTATATAATATGTAAATAGAAACAATGGAAATAATATAACGCATACAGTCAACATAGATCCAACTGGATGAATAAGATTGATTTATTGTGTAAAAAAAAAACTGAAGAGATGCATTAAAATAATGACCTACATTTCAGTAGGCAACTCAGTAACATATTTAACTACATACATTTTGTGGGAAGTAACAAGGTAGGAGGTAACAATTTCATTTTAAAGGTTATTTTACTCCAAATGTGTTTTGTGAAACAAAAGCACAATGTCCCAAAAACCAAATCCACTCACTCCCACTCTGTTTTTACAGACAAGCATAAACAGACTATTCTGTGCGGACACATAAATATGTATACGTTCCAGCGAAAACACATGCGGGCAGCGAACTTGAACCACATAAATAACAAGGTACAAACCCAAAGCCGAGTGTTGCTGCCAGACTTTTTTACTTTCTCTGTCCCCACTTGTCTTCCTCTTTGCCTCTGTCATTCTTTCTTCGAACCACCCCACCCCCCCATCCCCACACACATCAGACCAGGTGTGTAGAAAAAACAACGACAAAGATCCGCTTCACTGGATCTGACCCAAATCAACCTTGAGTCAATAAATTTTAAAGAGAGGGGGCTGTCTGTGTTCTTTCCCGCAGTGACAGATGGAGTTCTCCAACAAAAGTACAGACAGCGTAAGAGCAAAAAAGATCAAGATATTTGGATTTGGTATAACCCTCCATTAGGGGTAATGGGTAATAAAAAATGTTTTGAGCTTGATCAAAAAAAGTTGTGAGAATTGTTTTCAACTTGATGTGGAGGGGGGAAAAAAAAGGAAGGGGCTTTCAGAAAAGCTTGCCTCAGGGAGTGTGTATGTTCTTACAATGTGGTGTATTGTGACTAACTCTTCTGACAGGGCTGCAGCTGGCTTCTGAGAGGATTCTTGGGGGAGTGTGCGAGGTGTGTGAGGTGAGCGAGTGTAAGTGTGCACGTATGTGTGTGTGTGTTTTGTAAACCAGACATCGCCCACAGCCCACCCCACCACCCCTTTTAGCACCAGCACTTTTGCTGGGAGGAATGTGTGGTCCGCCTCCTACGCTGGACGGCTGTGCCAACATTCCTGACTAGCATAAGAAGAGAAAAAGGGAGAGAAGAAGAAAAGGAGGATGAGGGGACTGGGGGAGAAAGAGAGGAGAAATGTGGGACTAGAGTGATGTGGAGATCTGCTCTTGATAAAAAGGAGTAGGGGGGTGACACTATGTACAGCGATTGTAAGAGAAAGAGAGGGGGCTTGAGAAAAAGAGGCAGCCATTGTTCCCTAAATTGCCCCTAAGGCCCCATCCCCTTACCCCACCACCCCATACACACACACACACACACACACACACACACACACACGCACACACACACGCACCATAAAAGCCCGCAGGGGATTCCTGGAATACCAACCCTTTACCAGAGCAGATCCTGGCGTCTGTGAAACGAACCTGCAGACACACACTCTCTAGTCCCTCTCTCTATCTCACACACAGTAGCTGTATCAGGTCAGTCATGATATCATTATTTCAACATATCTGGTCTTGTTCCTTCAAATACTAAGGAAATTCAATGGCGGAAATGCTTCATACACACACACACACACACCTTTAAACTAACTCTAGCGTCAAAACATCAAGCTGTGACCTGCAGTCGACCTTTACCACATCCAGTGAGGCAGAAGCCGCAAATTCACCAGCTCAGTGCGAGGCAGACCTGCAGAATGTGAACGTGTGTGTGCGGGTGTGTGTGTGTTTGTACGAGGATGAGAAGGAATCTGAGATGGCAGACTGTCCACTACACACTGACCCCTGGATGCCCTTTTCATAGCTAGCTAACATGCTCATTCACACTCTTTCTCACACACACACACTAACACATACATATACGTGTATAGACACTTCCTGTGTGGTATTGGGACAGAATGGCCACTGCTCATGATGTAAATGTACCTGTCCGACACTGGCTGTATCCAAACAGCATGTGAATATGAACATAAATATGAAATACAAAGACTGTAAAGATGGAGAAAGCATTAACCTGGCTCTGTCCAAAGATTTTTACATGTTGACTTATTGTTGAATTAAACAAACAAGATATAACATGTTAACTCGTGAGCCTTATTGTTTTTTCATACCTGTTGACAGAGACAAGCTAACTGCTTCCCCATGCTCCCAGGCTTTATGCTAAGCTAAACTAATAACCAGCTGCTGATTGTAGATTCATATTAACCCAACAGACATGAGGACAGAATCAATCTAACTCTCAGTAAGCAGTAAGTTCCCAACATGCCGACTGGTTCTTGTAAAGACAATATGCCTAAAAATACAAACAATTACACAGAGGCGACCCTTTTCTGAATAAAACACAGCATCCGCCGCATCAGTGTTGACTTTGTTTCTTAAAACTCCTGTACCTCATTGCTCAAATGCAAAAGGTTGACTGCGTTTATGAAGCCAAAGGAAAATTTCCACCTCTGTGGGCAGTAGAAGCATTTCATCTTCTAAATCTGTCAGGTTTGTAAAAGCACACGACACAGGGAATAAGGCAACGAATGTAAATAAATCAAATACATTTTCCCTCTCAAGTTGCAACATACTGGCTGAGGCAACATGGAATATGGAAGGGTGCATTAAGACTTTTCTACATTTTTGAAGCTGGCAGCTACTTTTAGAGACTCATTGCACCTGGCTTCATTGTAGACAGAATAATTTTTGTTGAGGGTTGACAAGTGTATAAGAGCACACACGACATTAATGAATTCTGGTGTGAGTCACATTGACGTACAAGCTGTGTTTTGCAATATGAAGACGCCTGACACATTACCACACATAAACTGAGAAAGCATTGACAGTAAATGTCACCTGTACTACCATGGTACTAGCCTGAAACACACATGCTGCGTCGAGTTTTGCAAGTATTCTTTACCTTGTGGCCTCTTGCTCCAGCCGGGAGACACTGGGCACGTAGAACATGACTCCAAAGAAGAGCAGTGGCTCATTGCCAAACTTGTCCAGCTGCTTCTTGAGGGGTTTCTCCAGCTCTACCCAGCGCTGGGCCGGGGCCTGGGTCTTTCCTTGGAACCACAGCCCGAAGAAATGGGTCTGGAAGCAAGGGTGGGGAGAAGGAGGGAGGGTCAGTGCGGTGCACAAGGTCAAGGGATGGCGATGGAGGAAAGGAACGAAGTGTGGAGATGGGATGAGGAGGGAGCAAAGAAAAAATTAGTTATGAAAGCACAGTGGAGTGAGAGATAATGATGGTCAATGGAAGAGACAAAGCATTGGGATGGGAAATAGGGGTTTGTAGGGATGGAGGGAGATGGATTTAGGACGAAATGAGCTGAGTTGAGTTGGGAACAATTAAGGCGAACAGAGAGGAGATTCATTGCAGCTGAAACACAACAAGCACATATTTCTCCTTCAAATCTGATCAAACCTTTGACGTCAGCAGTGTAACTCTACTAAACATAAATATTAGGCCAGAACCATTACCAGTAAGACCCCGGGAGAAAAGAAACAGGCAATGATCCTATCTGACCGAATCAAAATGAAAACAAAGTGCTTGTTATTTCATATAGGGACTGATAGGCTGATTGAAAATGCAACACAATTCAGCTAAATGAATGACAAAAACAACACAGAGAAAGAAGAGATATGATCAAGCCATTCAAATTTGCAAACTTCTCAGGAAATGGTTCATGTAAAACATGCTGTATTGATTACAACACAAGAGTGTGTGGTTCAGCAGGGCAGCTCAGAAGTGTAACCAGTTGACACTGCAAGAATGAGCGATTACTCCAACTTTGACTACGAAGACTGATTTGCGTCGCATGTTTTCTTTAAATCTTAATGTTCCTGTTCAGTTAATGTTCTTGAGGCCTACAGACGCCTGTGTCTACAGATCTGGGGCAGGTGTCAACATGCTGTGATTTGCGACATGAGTTTTTAATTTCCTGTCACACTAATTTTGACACACCTCAACTGAATCAAAACAAGAACCATGAGCCCTGCAGGAATTTGCAAATTTATCTACAATTTGAAATCAGTTTGTCTTCTAAATAAAGAAGTCACTAAATTTGTTGAACTTTTTTTATTGGCTCCCTGTGTGTGTGTGTGTGTGTGTGTGTCATTGGTTTCTACAAAAGGTAAGCACACCTGTTTTGTCCACATGATTTGACTTCACTGTACTGAAAGTCATAAAGTTTCATGCTGCAGCTGCAAGACACACTCAGGGCCTCAGGTACAGTAATAAAGATGAAAACAACAAATTCAGATGGACACACAACAACACACACACACACACACACACACACACACACACACACACACACACACACACACACACACACACACACAGAGTCCTGAGATAGCGGGGCAGACAGCGGCTGAAGCCGAGGCGTCACACCACCTTATTTATAACATCGCTGACACCTGGCAAATACCACAACACTATGTGAGTACGCACAACTACACCGCCCCTCCCTCTCACTTTGTAGGCAGCCCAAGCGGGAGCAGACACACACTCAAACACACGTACCCATCAAAGTCAACCAGTCTTCAACCAAACACACACGCATTCTTGCTCTGATCTGTAGAAAAAAAACTACCTTTCACACACGAAACAACACCCCACACACAAACAATATAAACCCCATGCAAAGCTACATACGTCTAGTTTGCGGTGACAGTAATGACAGACAGCAAAGGACAGAGAGTCAGAGAGAAGAGGAGAGAAAAGAAAAAATATGGAATTGGAGATATTCTGCTCCCAGTGCAAGGTGGTGGTTAAACCTCGATAAATGGTTAGAAAAGAAAAAGCAGGAAACGTATAGAAAGACGAGGAACAGAGAGAGAGCACAAGAGAGAACACAGAGAGGACGGACAGGAGGGGTTAAGTGGGACAAGGGGGATGAGCAGTATCTCTTTCTTCTGGAGTGAAAAGAGGACAGAGGTAGCCACGCTTCGTTAGAGACAGACAAGGACCCTGCAGGGGAGAGACACAAGAGGGCAGGGACACACACACAGGGTGAGAGGAGGAGACGCGTGGCGATCTCACACACACACACACTCGCACAATCTGACAATGCATCCATAAATGTGTAAGAACAGATGTTCCTCTTGGTGTGTGTCTAATCTGACCAATAGTGTACTGTGCACTGAAGCTGACAGCAGCTGATTATTCATGACATTTGCACGCCCCCACTCACATGTGGAAAAACCTGTGGGGTGTCATGTTGGCCTAGGAGCCTAAGACGCCCAACCACGTACATAAAACATCCCCGGTTTGAATCCGATCGGGGACATTTGTTGCACATCACCTCCCTCTCTCCCTATGGCTCTCAACTGCCCAAGATATGATTTAAAAAAAGAAGGAATTAACAGAAACAAACAACTAAAGAGCTCCTGACAGGTATTTCCAAAAAACCAAATATCAGCTGACACATTGTCTAATACTATGCATGTACCAGTGTCATATAATAAACTCACCTCCCGTAGCTCCAGCCTCTGGGCCACCGCCTCCAGACACTCCTGTCCCGTACTCTCCACTGACAGAGTGCATTCAATCACGTTGCTGTCCAGCAGGCGAATCCGTGTCACAAAGTAGTTCTTGCTCAGGACATTATAGCGCCGTGTGCGCCGCAGCTTCAGCCGGAAGGGCATGGCTGGACCGAGGTCACGGCGGGGTCACGGCTGAGTCGTAAGGTAAAAAGTCACTTGGGAGCGAGCAAGTGAGCAAGCAAGCAGAGGGTGGGCGGGCTCTACGACCTGGCCGCTGCCCTCCTCACTCTCGCACGACGCCAGCCACACCACCGGGTGGATAGATGCACCCTGGCAAGGCATTCGAAAGATGCGGAGAGGAGGAGGAGGATGACGATATAGGTGGAAGAGGAAGAACGGGTGCTGTAGGGAGAGAGGAAAAAGAGAGGGATTAGTCCATCATATAGAACCCTTGACAAATATCAACAGATAGTTTTGTGGATTCTTTTCAAGCTTCCCTTTCACATTTGAGGCCCACAGGAATGCAAAAACTACATGGTGCTCTAATCAGAAAACACTCTCCCTACTATCCAACCCTCCCACACCATATTTCCCTGTATTATCATCCTACCTGCCTCCCATCAACATGCAGAAATAAAAAACAGACAAGGCTAGCAGAATCACCAGCAATAGCAGCAGTGGTGGTGATGCAGCATTAGCAGAGGCAGTAGAATGGCATGGTAGCAGACAGCTTTATCCTATAGTTATGGCAGCTGCGCTCTCTCCAGCCCCATGAGGCCCAGTGTCGGGCAAAGCTGGGAGACAGAGGCAGAGATGTAAGGCTATGGATGAATGGACATCAAACAGCAGAGCGCAGACATCCATCTGAACCGGGCAGCTGGCTTTGAGGAACTAATGGAGCTTCTAAGTCTCATATCTGGCTGTGTGGGGGGCCTTTCCTTTTCCTTTTTATCTCCTCTCTCCCCCTCTCTGCCCGACAGCAGCACAGTGCCAGACATTGTCGCGTAGAGTGTAGCAGTGTGTAAGATCACACACATGTGGCGGTGGCACATATGCTTCCGCTGACACACTTTTTTTGTCACTGCCACAAAACAGAAAATCAGGGTTCGTGCTGTCAGTGAGAAACTCATAAAACTGTTACTACTGCAACATCATGAGGAAGACAAGCCAATACACACACGCACACACACACACACTGCGGTTTTAAGGTTGAGACAGGTCTTTGGGGAACACTTTGAACACATCTCTGGGTTAGTCATCAGTTCTTAGCTTTTATGTCTGTGATGAGGACAGAGCTTTGAAGTAAGGCATGACACACACACACACACACACAAACACACATGGACAGGTATATATTCACGCCTGTAGTAGACTGTATACACACAAACACACACACACCACTGAAACACTAAAAAGAAATATGAGCATTAAACGCAGTGATTCAGCCGGCAGTCATCCAGGGGATTAATAATGATCTAATAATGCTGGTGTTGCTTATAGCAATTAATTCAAATAGCTAAAAGCAGTGTCATTTTAAGGGTGGTGGCCACTTTGTAGCCTTGTTAGACAGGAACTAGATCACAAAACCAAAAACAAGGATCCACACCCCCTAAGCAGGGTAAAGAAAGAACAACCTCTCCTCCACAGAGGAAAACTGACAAAGGTCTGTGACAAAAATCTGGGGGTTTAACGAGAGGGAAAGTGCACAAAAATAGAGCAACAAAACAGGAGGATGCATCAAAAATACAAGACAAACAGGAGCGTAAAAAAGACCAAAATATGGAATGACAATGCTCCAGTGATCAGGAGTGGAGAAAAAAGGGGGGTGAGGAGGAGTAAAGACCGAGTGGATGTGTTGCTTCTTGTCCTGGGCTCTGGCAATGTGCTGCTGATAGTCAGCTTGGACCCCGGCCCAGATTCCTCTTTACCCTGACTGGAAAAACAGAGCACACCTGACACAAGTATGCACCACAAGGCAGGAAAGTGTGTGTGTGTGTGTGTGTGTGTGTGTGTGTGTGTGTGTGTGTGTGAGACCAGGCTGAGTGAGCGGGAGAAAAAGACACAAGGGAGCGAGTCTTGAATGAAAGAGGGCAAGAAGCTACAAACCGCTGACTTACAGCCGTGTTGTTTGCTACAATCTGAATCACACTCGCTTCGTGCTGCGTCTTTTGTAACAGCCGTGCCCCTTTGGGAGTCGTAACGCATTCCTTAACCGTGAATCCATGTAAGACATCTCACTGTAATGTGGCATCATCTTATTCATGTGTTTTTTATGAGGCGTTCATGCCAACACACACACACACAGCGAGAAAGCCACAGAAAAGTGAATAACTAGGCTGCAGTGGGTGAGTAAATCAGCTTTGCTCCGGGAATACGTGGCCACCGTGACCTCTAGCCGTCACCTGACCCGAACCACAGACCTTCTTTAACCCCAACCCCACCCCCCGACCCCTCTGGCTCGGGCTTAGGGGAAGTGACATCACAGGCTGACGGTAAAACCTTCCCCCAAAAAATGCCTAAAGAAACGTTCCCAAGCTCAGAGGCCTGCAAGATCACTGTCAACAAGTACACAGACACAGATAAACACACAAAGACACAAATAAAGACGCATACTTTCACTGTGTAGTGTACAAACATAGACATGCATGAACAGGGGACACCACAAACACACCAACACATACACAAGATCACACACACACCCACCAGGTTCTTCAGAGGTTAGCCAGAGGACCAGACAGCAGTTAGTGCAACTCTAAACTAGTAATCAGTGGCATGGTTTGGGAGTGTGTGGTTGAGTACAACCAGACAGACAGACAGACAATAGCTTAGGACCAAACCCACTCCTCGATGCAAAAAAAAAAAAACACACACACACACACACACACACACACACACACCAACAGCTGCTTCAGTGCCGCTACAGCTCTGCAGCAACATTCTCTCCCGACCGTCGTGTTTATTTCCAGCATGCAAAAACAGCATATACGTTTATGAATTTGCACATTGTAATTTTGTGGCGCGGAGAAAACGAGAGGGAAAACTGAGGGATGATGGTTGTTTTTCTTTTTCAGGGTAGTGAGCGTTTGGCTAAATATATAAATGAAACCATTCCCATCTTTTGTTGTGTTTTTGTTTTTTTTCCTTTATCCCCCAAACTGGTGTGGCGAGGGGCAGAAAGGTGAAAAAAAGATACGTTTTTTCCTTTTTTCTGTGTGCTTAAAACACATTAACCCACATATACCACTTTACTTTATGAATCAATCAAGATAAAAGATATTAAGTGTGCGGGAGCCACAAAGTCGATACATAAAAGGTGAAAAAAGGGCAAATTGGGGTGTGTGTGAGTGTTTGCTCCCATATGCCATTAGACAGGCAAACAGTTCCGTGTCGCGTCAGCCTGACATCAAATTCATTTTCATTAATCATTCATTAATCATTTTTGTGCTTGTGAGTCAGAAAGCTGATCTGAAACACCTTCAATGGACACAAAGAGAAGCGAATAATCTGAGAAACTGAGTAGCTTCAAAAAACAAAAACAGAAGAGCAACAGTGTAGGAATTGATTAAATACTGTGTTTGACTACAACCGTTGTCAGCTTGTCCATCTAACTAGCTTACTGCCCACAGTAATAGCCCAGTGTTACTTCCTAGGTCATGGATCATGTGCTAATTAACTGGGTTAACAAAATGAGTTTGTTGAGTTATAGGTTAAGAAAGATGTAAAGTGTAATATTTCTCCACTGTGGAAGATGCTCTTAGATGCTGCTACAGTTGAAGCTAATGTTAGCAAAATGATTGTGCTTTTTATTGGACTTTTACAATCCAACATTACAACTGAAAAGCACATTATTTAGTCAACATCCTATAAATGTTTTCTCTTGTGATGTTAATGTAATGTGGATAATCAGCTGGTGAAGAAGCTGACTTTTTAGTTTTAGCCTCAATCTTTTAGAGTTAGATCATGTATGTAGCCATCAAGTGAACATTTCAGACCATTTTGCAGCTTTTATTTTTAAAAACAAGTCAGCTGAAAACATTAAAAAGTCAGCCAGACACTGTTTTCAACCAGCTCACGGGGCTAACAACATTAGCTTAATTAGTTAGTTAGCCTCAGGCGGATAGCATCCACCAGCCACAGTTTTCATTTCAGTGGGAAAAACAACAGCCACTGGCCTGAAATGAGAAACAGGCTTTGGCCTATTTCAGTCCAAAACTAAGTACCAACTGTTTCAAAAATGACACTGAATTTCAGCTCCAACAATAAAAAGGTTGGCAGGTGTAGCAACAGCAACTTAGCATTTAGCAAACAGCCAAATGATGTTAAGTGTTAACAGCTGACAAAAGAAGGATATAAAATCTGTTAAAAAACAATGTTGACACAGGTTTTCCCCTCAGGGTGTTTTGCTTCGGTGACCTGATCTCTATCGACTCAGGTGTGTATTCAGCACAAAAGAGCCACAGGAGAATTATAACCAAACCAAAAACCACTACTGCAACAAACACCACAGCCAACCAGGTACACAACAACTAAAACACAACCAGACTGTTGCATTTAGTTGCTCATCTGCAGACAAAACACCACAGAAAATCACAACTAAAATGTTTAATTATATATAATTTCATCAAAAAGCCACTGCCGCATTGAGCACTTAATACTTTCACATAATTGCCAAAAAGACAACTTGTAAACACGACTACTCCCAAGTGTCTGCTCAGGAGCCACAGTTCAGATCTGGATGCAGTGCGTGCTCTGTCTCAGGGCAGCGCGTCTGTCACTTTGCTCCATTCACATCCACACAATGGCAGGAACAATACAGCACTTTGTCGCCTACTGCTAAGACCATTAGGCCGCCGAGAGCAGAGGACGCAAGTGTAGCGTGTGTAACTCAATCAACCTAATCTCTGTTGCTTGTCTGTCTGAAATACCAACACCAGCCTCCTCCCCCTCCCTCCCCCTGCCCTCCCCTCCTGTTACACATGAATGCTGAGGCAAAACAAACGGGTTAAGTGCTTCACAAGTCATAACTACTCTTCCTCCAACTTATTCTTTTCACAGTTTGATCAGGATGCCAAAAACAGGCCTGGATCAAATACCATTTATACAGGCTACATACAGTATATAATTCAGAAAAATACAACTAAAATACAAATCAATTATTTTCTTGATTAATCACATGGTCTATAAAATTTCTGAATAAGTTCCCAGAGCCCAAAGTGATGTCTTCAAATTACTTGCCAGAGAATGTTTTGGCATTTTGCTTGATAAATGACTTAAAGATAAATCCACTATCAAAAATCTTGTGAATTTATCAATGAATTGACAATTGGTGTCAATTCGGAGAGTCAGCAGTCGCACAGATGACAGCTAACTTGACTTAAATTATTCTTCTACTGTAGCAACTTTGTCATTTACTTTATTGTCCTATATGGCAGCTAAGGCTTAAGATTTTGCAAATACTATTAGACCAATGTCTGCACCAAAACAGCCAGATTTAGTCTGACATTTCCAAAATCTTCTTAGGACTTTGATCCTCTTGTGCTGCACTGGCTTACCATGGAGCTCAGTAGTGAGATGTTTTGGGGAAACACAGCTCTGAAGTCCACACACATTCCTGGACACACAGAGCCAAAGTCTGTCTGAGTAACAGCAGCAGCTCCTGGGAGCTGACCCTGGATCAGACTGTCCAATTCACAGGGCAGCGAAACACGAGCTTTAGTGTTTGGTATTTGGGGAAAAAAAGCAGATACAGTAAAGGCTCATGCACTCACACACAAACTGTTCTCCCAGCATGCCTCAGGGACATCAGGACACACCACCAGGGCCCTCTTTGTTATCTGACACTCTGGCTATGTGGGTTTGTGTCTGCACCAGAGCACTGTCTGTGTGTGTGTGTGTGTGTGTGTGTGTGTGTGTGTGTGTGTGTGTGTGTGTGTGTGTGTGTGTGTGTGAACTTTCATGCCTTAAAAATCCCTAATATTTCCTCACCTTGAAGGAACAAAAGTATTCACTCCACAACCTGTACTGTACATACACACTGAACTTTTTGTTGCATACAGGCACAGACACCTCCACCACTGCACACACGCGCACGCACACACACACACACTGTCTGTCTCACACACAAACATCAGCAGCTGCAACAGATGGTGGAGCCAGGCGGCCAGACAGTGTGAAAGTGAAAAAGCGCATCTGCTTTTTCACTTTCCAGCTCTCTTTTGATTTTTCTCTCTATCTCTGACACAAAGATACACACACACACACTGTGATACACTACACAAGCACACACACACGCATGCACACGATTCTCTATTATATGAGAACACAGTGACGGTGATAAACACACAGAGCAGAGTGTTCACACAGAGGTGACATCCAGACAGTGAAGGAGCCTTGTCTGTAACTTTATACAATCACACACACACACACACACACACACACTCCATCTCGCCATCTATCTCTGTCACACAAACACACACTTCTTCTTCACAGATCCAGAGGATGAGTTGAATGAAAGCGAGCTGGCTCCCACATCTTACATTTGTTGTATGTGGTCAGGAAAGACATGATGCTGAACATATAACATATAGTATATGTTATACAGAGTTTAGTGTGAAACTTTTATACCACTGTGATGACTGCTACCATCAGGCCATATTTAAATACTGCTTTTATTTAGGATTGCTCTGAAAAGATCCACTATGTCTACCACTGGTAGATGATAATCTAACTTAAAATCTTTACATGTTATAAATTCCTTGTACCATTCAATGCACTGAGATGTATCTGTGCCCATGGAAACAGTTCTTTGGGTCTGTTTTCTTTCTGAGCAGTAGGTAAACTACTAAAAATACTTGAAAACACTAGTTTTTTCAACTTCACCTGCCATGTGGTTATTCTTTGGCCTGGGTTATAACTTGAGATGAGGGTAGGAGACACAAGAGTGTGCAGAGACAAGTGTCACAACTAACAGCAGCATCTTCACAGATATGCAGAAAAATCTACATATCTGCAAAGTTGCTGCTGTTTTTTCTTAGCAGGATTTTTGACAATTTTTGAGTATTAGTAAAAGAACAAACTCCACTTGTTCTGCATAAAATGTTTTTTTTTTTTAAACACATACTTTTCCAGCAACACATTGTTCATAGTGAACAGGTGTAGACTTTGCCAACCCCAAATATCATAAAACCAAAGACACTACAGGAAAAACAGTAGAAATATGTGCTCACAGGCTGCAGTGCTGTGCCACAGTTGACAGTAACAGATAGGGAATGCCCAGTGTTTAAGGCTGGCATAGCCATCTAAACACTGTCACTAGAACATGAAGAGGGGGAGGATCAAAGAGGGATCCAGCTTAACACTGACCAGAGACTGGTTTTTCAAACCAACAATGACGCAGCTCTGCCGACTCATCCTGCGGCAGTGAGATCTGGGGATTGATGTCATGGAGAGGCAGGGAGAGAGTTGGAGATATGACAGAGAGGAACAGCGGGAGGTGCTGTGTGTGTGTGTGTGTGTGTGTGTGTGTGTATGTATCCGTATGTGATTCCCAGCATCCGAGTGAGGAAATAAAGGCTTTAGATAAGTGAGGATATGGAGAACAGAGCACAAAGGGAAGAGGAGATGTGATACCGGGTGCGTCTCAGGCTCTTGTCAAGTTGGTACAGTTGGTGAGGAGAAATGGGTGGGGAGCAGGTGGGGGCAGGGTGAGAATGAGGGGAGGATGGTGGGAAGGAGTGAGTAAACATTGGCGGTGAGACTGATAGGGGCGGCTTTCCACCTCGACAACAGAAACACGATGATGGGACCATTGCCCGCCGGCTACTGCGTCTGTTCCAGCCAAACCATGGTGCTGTTCACATTTTCACCCACACAGAACCACACTCACACAACCATATACACAAATACAACTACACACATGCTCAATCACCAAAAAGCCACTGAGTGTTTTCTACAGCTGAGCCCTCAGGCACTAAGAGGGAGAGCTTCAATAGCACTGAGTTTACAGGCCAATGAAAGCAGCAACACTTTGGGTTTGCTACTGTTTACATCCGGCTGTATCTAACACACACCACGGCTGCAAAGAAAGGAAAATTCACCCATTTTAAACTCGACATCAAATGGAAATTTTCTCTGCTTGATGCTCTATTAGGGTCACACACTTCCTCTACCCATGCGTACAGTTCAACCACAACATGGAAAAAGTCACATGTTCATAAAGTTTTGACTCAATCAGAAGGGGAGGGGTCTGACCTGTTGTGGAGGGGAGCAAATGGTGGTGGTGGGGGGGGGGGGGGGGGGGGGGGGCAGTGATTGACAACTCATCCGTAGCACCTGGAAGCTGCCTAAGGTGGAGTGTGGGAGAGTTTGACAGGTCGCAGCACGCTCCCTGCTCTGTTGTTGTCTGCTGGGGAGCACAGAGCTTACACAACTCAGAGATCCTTTGACAAAAGCATCTCTGAGTTGTGTAGCATCTGAATACACTCACCACACACGACACACAGCTTACACTCACATACAGCTCTAATAATTGGCTTCCTAAAACATAGATGATTTATTTATATTAATGAGAATTTGTTTTATGATTCGAATGAATCACGACCAATATTTGCATTTAGGGATGTAACTAAGAATTATTTTAATTATAGATTAATCTGACAAATATATATACATTTCTCTATTAAACAATTGATTGTTTATAGTCATAAGAAGACAGAAGAAAGTTTCTCAGAGCCAGAGGTAATGACTTCAAATCGCCTGTTTTGTCCAGCCAAAAGTCCAAAACCAAACAACATTTGACTTACAATCATATTTAACTGAGAAAAGCAGAAAACTGACATTTGAGAGGCTGAAAACAACACATATTAGGCATTTCTGCCTCTAACAAAGCACTGATTATCAAAACTGTTGTTGATTATTTTTTTGTAGACTAATTAATCAATCAATTAAGCATTGAGGTATATCCCCTAACATGCAAAACTATGTATTAAAGGGATGGAGTTATATTAGTTAGATTTTAATTCATAATTTGTGCTCTAGTTTTAATTAGAAGCTACCTTTTATCATTTATTTAAACAGCCTTGTTTTGCATGACAACAGCTTGACATTGTGAATTCATCACAAGTGCATTTACATTTTCAGAAAGAGACAGAGGTCGCAGCCGTATGCCTCTTTCCATTTGCAGAGTAACAAGCGAACCACAAGCTGCATTTGAAGGGATTCTCTACATTTCTCGGCCTCCATTTAAACTGCTACAACAATAACAACAATAAATGCTGCTGCCTATTTTTTCCTCCCTCCCTCTCTTCCTGCGCTGCAGCATGAACACCCGACCAAAATTACAGGTATGACCGCCCCACATAGTAATCAACTGGCCTGTAGACTCAGATGACCACTGGCTACACAAACAATAGCCACTTTTCCTTTTACATACAGCCTCCCATTACGCAGTAAACACCTATTATATTCTTACCATGCTGACCTTAAACAAAACATGCCTTTGGGACTTTGCGTTAGCTTTTCAGCAACTTTCCTTTTGTTTTTAAATCTGACGGCAGGATACAGAGCGACAAAAGCTGCACTGGCTCCATGGGAATAATAGGAAACAGATATTAGATATGTGACCACTCTCTCACTTGTGTCTCCACTGTGAAACATGCCTGACCATAGGGTGATGAGGAGCACGGTTGAAGGCTCCTGCTCTGACTTTTTTTGGTCCTTTAAATTCTCCACCAGTGTTTTAAAACTGCTGTGTACTCCCAAGCCACTTGCTCAGGCACCATATAATTTACACAGCATGCCTTTGAGCTTATAAAGACAGCCAGATGTGTGTGTGTGTGTGTGTAAGGCCTACGCCTCCTGCAGCTATGCTATATTTGCCTTTACAGAACTCACCCCCTTTTTTTTGTACTGTACTGCCGTGGTAGTCCAAGATGCATGTCCAAACACATCTTTTTTACATACTCTCACAAAAACATGTATGCACACTGTGCACGCAGGGTGTGAGAGTAGGACAAACAACTCAGCAGCAACAAAAGTGATCATGTCATCACCACCAGGTTAGAGAGGAGGGACGGCTTGCTCCAACACAAACACACCGTGTGATCCATCCTGTGTAAAAACTGTTATCACTTTGGTGATGAATGCATGTGTGCAGGTCTGATCTCAGCCTTTCCTTTTCAGACCTGGATGACTCCAAGCAAACTGAGCTCACAGTCAGTACAACAACACACTTTACAGGTTGCTGCAGTGTGAAAATGTCATCTCTAGGTGTGATAACAGTTTGGGATCTAAATATTCCAGGTGTTGCAGACTTTACCTGGCATGTGCTTGTAGACAGAGGCCCAAACTGCATCCTTATGGGATCCTGCAGAGGGCTCCACGTGGGGCCTCAACCAAGTATATATAAGAAATATAATATTACTACTCCCTCATTGACTCTGGAGACTTTACAGTTTGCTTTGATTGGAAGTGTAACTCTTCCTACTCTACAGGATAATAAGATCTCTATGAAATCACACCCAGCACTAAGCCCACATCTTATCAAATGTATATGGAGGATTTGGGGCTGAGTGTGCATTTTAATTTATGTCTATGTGCTGGAGGAGGAGGGGGGAGGAGGAGGTGGGTTTGGCAATGCAGTTTGGGATCCCCTGCCTGCCCTACGTGGCTGCCATTTGGCCTACATTTCAGCCTCCTGCTCATTCAGACTTTAAAAAGCGTTGTTCTCTTACCACAGAATGTCCAGAAACTATCAAGAGCGGAGCAAAACTCTCCCAATTACTTTTTCAAGACAACTCACCCCTTGATCCTGCGCTACATGCCGTTTTCTGCTCCTGCCAGAGAAACTTCTTTGCTCGACGGTGTTGAAGCTCAGAGTAAATATATATTCCTCATACGGTCTTTGGAAACAACTTTAAAATCCCGTGTTGAGAACAAAATCCGGAGAGTCTCTTTGAATCAAGGGAGCGCAACGTTTTAGAGTAAAAAAAAAAAAAGAGTCGCAAATGCAGTCGCAAAGTCAGTCCTGAGCTGGTCCTAGTTGCTTGAAGTTTTGTCTTTGCGGAGTTTTTCAGGAGCAGAAGAAGCAAGAATTAAAAAACAGACACGAAAGTTTCTCTAATCCGACCGTGGATAACAACGTCGTAGTCTTCTCTGCTGGGATTCTAGGTATGTTTATAGTAGTGACCTTCCAACCAATGGAGGCGTTCAGGACAGGGGAGAGAGGAGCACATGGTGCATTCCGAAAGCTGCAGGAAACATGGGAATCACGAGCTTCACGTTGAACGTCCAAACAAGGAAGTGGAAAGCTCACAAAAAGTCCCAAACAAATCTAAGGGGTCATGAGTTGATTAAAAGATTGTAAAGCTGAAAAACTTCTGCTGCGCCAAATTTAGTTTTTTTCTCTCTAACTATTGTAATCTGCCTTTGTGATAATTTTAATTTAAAATTATTTTCTAGAAATTAAGTGAACGCAAAAAAATGTACCTGTATGGTATTTAATATTGAACTGGTCACACTCAACTAATGTTCTACATTTCATTATCATTATATGCCACATTTCAGGGGAAGACAGTATTTTACTCCACTACATTATTATTTTTAAAGCTTTAGTCACCACCATCATCATATACAAAACATATGGACCAATATGGAAATATGTTATTATAGATCATTGTATAAATTAGTTTGAATTTAAGTTCTATCTCGACAACGCATAACAGTAAAATGCTGTTTACATGTTATTGCATCAATAATACCAATAACCCATTAATGTGACATATATATAGAATATGCTCTGAAATGAGTCTCTGTATAATGACTATACTGACAATAATATTATGTTTTTTGATTAAATTACTTGAAAATAGGACTTTCACTTGTAAATGAGAATTTTACATTATGGTGTTGCTACTTAAGCTTAAGTAACTGATCTTCCATCACCACTGGTCATGGCTGGTAAAACATACACAACTACCGACAGAAGGTTGTACAGACAATGTTTTGGTGGCAGAAGTCACAAACATTTGAGTTGGCTACCGCTGCTCAAGTATGGCTGGGGATAGATGGGAGAAATAATGTTAGACTTAAGATGAATTGTTTTCCTCATGTCACATCGAGAAAAACACTGCTTCCCTGTTGATTAATTTTTTTTTAAAAAGCAAGTAAAAGTGTTTTTTTAAATGTCTCTAGTCCTCTAAAACACTCCAGCAGAGTTCAGAGGTCGCAGCCTTCAACTGGGGCCGTGAAGGCAGCAGCGGGTCCAGATGCTTGAGCGCCGTCCCCTCTGCTCTGACATCAGACCGAGGAATCTGAGGAATGCTGGCCCTGGGAGAAGTCCTCCTCGTTTAATGGTTTTCAGGGCCACAGAGGTGACTAAACGTCGAACAAAGACGGTCCCCTCACACACATTAATGTCCCCCTATTTTGTCTTGAATTACAGTGGAGCGATTTCTGCATAACCTACATTTTTGCTAAATATGTAGGCTTCTGGCTATATGTAGGCAAATTTGGACGTATTTATTACATCAGAAGTGCTTAATATAAAAAGTGTTATACTAAATATTAACTTACAGTAGATTTGAAATACATGGATAGAATATAATATAGTTGCCCATGTCTGATTAAGAAGAGTGCTATCAAATATATATATTTTAAAAAGAAAATTAGTAGTAGTAAAGTCTATATTCCCGTACTATCCCACAAGCTACTAAATAATGACTTATTATTATTATTATTATTATTTGATATTGATTTCATTTATTTAGTTAATTAACTTTTGTTATATTTCTCTCACATTTTATCTCCTTACACAGGGATCTTTCAAAGCTCCACCCAGACAAAACAGGGAAAATAATTCTATTGAAGACATATAGTAAATCCCTCCTTCTCATTGAAGTGTTAGAATTTTTATTGCCAGTAACAGTCAAATTTGAGGTTTCTGGTAATAACACAAATGTACGAATCCAGCCTTTTAAAAACTGATTTTAATTTGTGTCTGAGAATGTCGACTTCCTCAAACAAGTTCCTACAGAAAATAACAGCATGACCTCTGTGACCTCAGTGGTGGTTTTGTCCATGTAGTATAGCAGTATTTTCATTCCACCTTAAACACCTTAAACTGTATTTTATCTCATCTAATATGTTGTTGCTGCAGTTACAGTTACTCTATGCTGTTATGTGCCTCTGTGAGTAAGGTCCTTCGTGATCTCATTATGCATTTTTAAATATCACAGCAAGTCATTAATCACTGCATCCACAAGGGCATCACAGGAACATTTAATGGTACCACAGGAGAGTAAAAAGCACAAAAAGAGGAATTATCTCAAGAGCCCTTACAGGTTCATTAAGTAGGTATATTACAAGGATTTTGTTGAGATGAGTGTGGCCAATGAGATTGTACAAATATATGCAGGTTATTGTGATTCAGTTAAAGCTCTCATTCAGTTTGAGGAATTCCAAACACAGTTCACACATCGTGAAAAATTACACATACTAACAACCTGTCATACTCTCCTATTTCTTTTTATTTACTGATGATTGATGTAATACTGATATATACTGATGTTTTGTTAATGATGT